>JAJMFI010000037.1:15446-55752 GCA_030574595.1 Ruyongia chambardii
AAAAAAAAAAAAAAAAAAAAAAAAAAAAAAAAAAAAAAAAAAAAAAAAAAAAAAAAAAAAAAAAAAAAAAAAAAGCAGAGACTTTGTGGTAATAGCAGTAGAATGCGATGGGATTGCTTAATAGGTTTGCTAATTGCTAGTAGTAAAGTTAACATTATATATGACTAAATATACGTATATATAGATACAAGTATATAATGTTTAAAATCAATGTTAATTCTCATAATGGTTTTGTTTAGTAGTCGCAACGTAACTTAACAATTAAAAGAGAATGATTCAATTAAAAATAAATCTGAGTGAGCCGCCCACCTAAATCAAATTAAGGGTTAAATTGAAAGGATATTTATCTTTTAAAGCTTGCTAACGTTTTTTAAAAAACTCTTGTTATATCTATAAAGAGATGTCATTCACTATCCAGTTGGATTCCAATGATGATCAGCAGATCCCTCAGATCGCTGGTAATTTCACCAACTGGCAACCTCATGATATGTCCATCAATATCATTGATAATACATATAACTACAAAGTATCTGATTGTTTAAGATATAAAAATACAAATACATCTAAAAACAATATTGAATACCAAGCTAAATTAATATTCAAATTTATTAAGGATGGTAATTGGAATACATCAAAGAAGTACCCAGTCGAGTTAGATTCATCTGGTAACGAAAACAATGTAATCTTAATATCATCAGAGGAAGAACTTGATGATAAGCAGCATAAGAATCAATCACAAAAAACTAAAATCGTTGCTATTGAAGATGATGATACTAATGTAAAACAGCAACAACAACAACAACAAGAGGATCTAAGCTTTGATAATAATAAACACCAAAAAGAACCATCAACTCCAATAAATGGATCTGAAACTACAAATATTTCTAACATTGCTAATAGCAATTCCGCCACTACTGATAACGGTGTTGAAAATTCAATTGCTCCAGTTAGCAATCAAAATACTATAAGATCTGTTGTTGGCTTAGATAATTCAACTCAAACAAATAATGATAATGATACGAATCAACAAAATGATGTTCATAATATTGGATTTGTATCTGCCTTAATTCAATTGATTGTAAACTTCTTTAGATCTTGGTTTATGCGTGGTGCAGATTCAACTGAATATTGATTTGATTGACTCAATTTATAATCTTATTGATCATAATACTGTTAATTAGTAATGATTATGATTATGAATTATGAATAATAAAATAATCAAATTTGAAATTTTAGCTAGTTTGAGTTCAAAGGTTTAACTAATGCTTATAATTTATCATATAAATTATATAATTATACCAATGTTTAATTCTTCAACGTAATTAACAAAACGTTCATTATCGTAGTTAATAACCATTTGCAATACTTATTATTTCTTTTATGATAAACATTATATTTCAAACATAAAATATATTGGTCTACAATATAAACAATAAACTCTTTCTACAATTGATTGATATAACTGAAGATAATATATACCTGAACTTGTAATTTTATATATTACTAATACTATGAAAAGAACAAAAAAGGTAATAATGACAAAAGTAGATATAAAATGTTGAATAAAAATAAAATATAGAGGAAAACTAAATAGATTGATAATAATGATAATAATAAAGATAATAATAATGATAATGATAATAGTGGAGTATACTACTTTTCAAGTGGAGATAAACAGTTTAGAGGCTCCCAAGAGGACAAATGATAGTATGATAATGTTTGATATGATAATATGATAATAATAACAAAAATAATAATAATAGTAATAATGATAATGGTAATAATGACTTTACGTAAACTAAAAAATAAGAATTATGACTGTAACAATAAAAACAATAAAATATTAATAATGAATGGGATAATATGATAAATAACAATGAATAATTAATGATGACTAATTAATAATGAATAGCAAAAAGAGACACTATAAAATAAAACATTTCAAATGAACAATAATAAAATAGATTGATTGAAACCAAAGGCAAGAAAAAAATATATATAAACCAAACAATAACGATAATAGCAACAACAACAATAGTAATAATAGTAATAAGAATAATAAGAATAATGATAACAGTAATAATGATAATATTTTGGTAATTGAATCAAAAAGAGAAAACAGCAGAGCTCATTAATAAACAGCTAGAAAAAAAAATTCAAACATAATCCACAAACGTTATCAGATTTTGATTGATCAATAGATACAATGAAAGAGACAATAGGCAATGATAAAAGTCTATCATATATCAGAAATAATTCATTTCACCTTTATTTATTTCATATCCTTTTTATCAAAACATTTTAGGCTTGATTCTTTATGAATTGTCTTGGGATATTACCGCATCTATCTTTACCAAAATTGATCTTCAAATTTTTAAAATCATCATCAATTTTAATTTTATCAATTGCTAATATTGCATTAGAAATATTAGTAAAATTAACAAAGGCACAGTTCTTTTCGCTTAAATAATTAATTTGTTCAATTTCACCAAATTTAGATAATCTTTCTCTTAAACTATTCTCACCATAAATATTATCACTAGTATCAATATTACCAATATAGATGTTTCTTGATGCACCAGAGGAAACAGCTAAAGTCAAAGCATTAGATAATGGACCTGAATGTTTACCCCAACCAATTTTAATTCTTCTGCTATGGATGATTAAACCATTTAATTGACTCATGGCAAAGAATTGAGCAGCTGCAATTGGATCGATAAAAGTAATAAAACAAATGTGCTTATCTTCAATATACTTGATATTCTGTAATAATCCACCTCTAACAACATTACAAATTTCTTCAATTTTGATTTCTTTTGGTAAATTACCCAAATAAACTGTTCTATTACCTAAGTTATTGGCACCACCAGCACTAGTAGCAATTGCAGCAGCAGCAGCACTTTGTTGTAACAAAGTAGTAGAGATAAATTCTCTATCAGCATTACTAACTAAATGCTCCATACCTGGTGCCAAACCTAAATATTGAGCTGCATTATGTTGTTGAGTCTTAGTAATGAATGCACATCTATCCTTACCATAAAAGATTTTTTTATTGAAATAGAAATCATTCTTATTACTCAAATTAGAAACACATTTGATGGCACTTGCAATTGAACAAAAGTGGACAAATGCTATACCCTTTTCATTAAGGATCTTGATGGTATCAATGTTACCATAATCAATTAGATCATCTGCTAACTTTTTTTCATTGATATCCTTTGGTAAATTACCAATGTAAACATTTCTTGTAGCGCCATCCTTTTGGATATTAGTAATGACATTTGTCGATAATGGCATATTTTTCCCCCAACCAATTTTGATATCATTGTCTCTAATGTTTAATCTCTTCAAGATAGCATCAGAATGGAATAGAAGGGCACTTGGTTCATCTAAGAAAGAAATGAAGGCACACATCTTATCAGGAAGAATTTTAACATTTTCAATGACACCTGATCTAACATGATCGAGCAATTCCTTTGCAGTAATGTCAACAGGAATATTACCTAAATAGACAGTTCTACTTGGAGCAGTAGAGATTGAAGCATTTTGATATTGGTCAATCCCTGATGAGGTTGGTGCAGTGTTATCAAACAAATGATCATTGCTTGATAAGAAATCATTATAAGAATCCTGTGATTGTGGTGGAATAAATTGATCATCTTGTTGTTGATCATTTTCATAGTATTGATCCATAGCTAGTTGGTTTTGGTTTGTTATTTGTTGTTGCAAATATTGAGATTGTAACTTTGAATTACCAGAACCAGCACCTGTACCAGAAGCAAATCCACCAGAGATACCTGCTTGTGAGAGTTGTTGCTGCTGTTGCTGTTGTTGCTGTTGCTGTTGTTGTTGATATTGTTGAGCTTGTTGTAATTGTTGTTGAGATGATAATTGTTGTGGAGCATAGTCAAGATATTCTTGGTTTAAATAGTGTTGATGATCAATCTCATACTCTTGTTGATTACCGAATCTAGCGGTATTATATTGTAATTGTGGAGAATTGACAAGGACCTGTTGAGGAACCATGTTTGGATAATTCATGTCATAAGGATATAAAGATTGCATGATGATGATGAGTTTGAACTTGATAAATTATGATAAGCAAATAAAAATTGAAATGAATATTAATTAAATTATGATAATTAAATTGAAATGCTACTAAGTGAAAATTTTTAATATGATATATAAACTGATAGTTGGTAGTAGTTAAAAAAAATTTAAATATGAAGAATTGAGAAATTGAATATAATAATGAGCGATCTAAATGGAGTCAAATAAAAAAAGCAAATTTAAAGAATCAAAGTGAATGTAAGATGGAAAAGAGTAAGACAATTTGGAAACTAATGCTATGATACTCTTTGTGAGATTCTTATGAGAAATCCTTTGATATTTTTATTTTTTGGAATCTGGCTAGCACAACGGGGGGTCAAACTTGCAAAAAAAAAAAGTTCAAAAACTAGACTGAATTGAAGAATAGTTCTGTTGCTTTTCTGACGTTCTTGATGATAGAAGTGAAAGAAATGAAGTAAAAGTGAAAGTGAAGTGAAGTGAAATGAAGTAGCGAAGTGAAAAGAATCAAAAAGCGTATATAAAAGAACAAAAGAATTGTAAAAATTGATTTGTGTACTTGATTGCAGATTTTAATTTTAGATTTGAGATTTTTGACGTTGAAAAAAATTGAATTTCTTTCAAGAATTGAAAATTTTTATGGTTTGAGCAACAGGCTAATATTTCTTATAGGAAAGGTATTACTACTTAATATTTGATTATATTGATCTTCTCTAAGCACAGCAAAGATGTAGATGTCATCATGAGCCGTTAGATTCTCTTTAAAGATTTCTTTTTAAAGCAGTTGATAAATTATTATTAACTGCAGCCGTTTCATTACACAACTCATCTTTAATTGAACAGCTCATCTTTAATTGTAATTTTAATAATTTCACTTAGCTTCAATCTTGTAGAAAATAATATATAGTAGTGTCTTTGCTGTGTAATTTTAGATCTGTGAAGCATCATGATTTTGAGACATTAATTGTGAGGCATACAGTAGATAACTAATTTAATTAACACTTGTCAGAGCGATCTTACTTCCTTAATGAATCTCAATTCTAATTCTCAGATCCAAAGAAAAAAACAATAAATGTGTCAATTAAATTGGGGGTCCATCATCATTATGTATTGTTGTATCAATTTCCATGTGTATCTGGCTCTGGTTCTGATTTAGGACCCTGACTGTAATCTTCATCAGTATCTGCTTCCACTATATCATTATCAGTGTCATCATCAATTTGAGTATCTACTTCACAACTGGTATCTTCTTCAAGTTGATTATTAGACGCTTTTTCTCCTTTCAAATCTTTCATGTTTGCAGTAGCCACTTCATCTTCTTTCTCTTCTTCAATATTTTCAGGTCTATCAGTAAATTTGAAGTGTTTAGACTGTGTTGATTCAAATGATTCTGCAATTGGTAACTGTGTGGTAACACTAGGCTCCGTATTAGATGACTCTTTATCAACATTTACGACATACTTCTTTGATTTTGTAGAAGCTTCTTCATTATCATTATCATCATCACTTATTGACATCTTACTAGAACGTCTTAGCAATGTTCTAGCATTAATTCTGGAAATTTCATCTTCCTCATCAGTTGAATTTTCAGCATTGCTAAATGAATCATCCGTTGACTCCTCTTCATCTATATCTAGATCCTTTCCTTGATCTTCCTGCTTAATGTCTGGGATCTTAACATAATCATCATCATATTCAACTTTTGGTTTCTTGGTTTCAATTTGGTCAACTGTGGAAGTGGAAGCAACCACTGTTGGTTCTTCAAGTTTAACATCAATATGATCTGGATCATCTTTATCTTCATCTTTATGTTTTCTTTTTTTATTGTACGATCTCTTAGTGCTAGCAAGTTTAGATGTTATGTTATTTGATATATCAGTTGGGAACTCTTTCTTTATAATTTTTTTACTAAAGCAACCAGGATCAACTAGAAGATTAAATTTATCCTGTGATTTTGGATAATGTTCTCTATTGAATGCCTTTTGCCCATTGAGAATCTTTGTAAATACTTGTAATTCCTTTAATCTTTTCTGTTCAACTAACGTTTTATATTCAATTCTTGATCTTTCATATTCTTCAAGGCTCTTTTTTAATAATTTATAATCACTCTTCAAAATCTCATAATCCTTTAATATCTTTATTGAATCATTCTCTAATTGAAATCCATAGTCAAACACCCTTTTAATTGAAGTCAATTCATCATATTCAGCCAAATTATCGAATTTTAATTCAAATAATCTTCTAGTAAATTCAAGTTCACCAGTTGATTTAATGAAAAAATTAATAGAAAGATTTGCTCTATCCTTTTCACCACTTTCCTCTGCTTCTAATATATAGTTTTTATCTCTAATTGGTACTTTGAACAATGTCTTAATTATCATATTCTTTAATTCAACAGGACTCTTGATAAATGAAAGGTCAGACTTTTCAATTGTAGATTTTAATAATTCATTAAACTCAATTGAATTTGGCTTTACGTCCTGATCATAAATAAAAATTGAATCTGATACTGATATATGAATCTTATATTGATCATTCTTTGGATTGTTTAATATCTCATCAATTGTGTTTGTTGAAGATACTTTAACAAAGACATTAGATGGCGTCTGTGGGTCATCTTCACCGTCTAATTTCAAAATATATGATTTGTTAATATCAAGATCAAACCGATATACAATCTCTCATATTAATTGAATGAGTAGTATATTATCTAATATATACATACCTGATCTTAGTATCAGTACATGTGTTACCTCACTCATTATAATTAATTGTTATAATTATTATTCAATTAAGAGTTAATACAATTTTGCATTGCTTTTTTTTTTTTTATGTGACAAAAATTTATTAGACTAATCGATAGTGGCACTTTCTACTTGCTACATACTACTACTGGTATTAGAAAATTTTGGTATAACTAATTAGAGTTTAATAATATGTTACAAATGTTGTTGTGGATTATATAGTCCTTTTGATTTGGAATAATATGGGGGAGAAAAAGGTTAGTTAAATTGTAATCAGTGGTTATAATACAAAATGGGAATTAGATGGCAAAGTTATTCTTATAAATACTTGTATTTTCAACTTCACCATAATCACTATTATCACTTTCATTACAATCATCTTCATCTGATCTTTCTTCCATATTACTCATGAAGTTGTTTAATACGCTCATTGATTTCTCCCAAAACATATTTGAATTTTGTTTTGTTTCATTAATCTTTTGATTAATCTGTTGAATAGAGATTTTATTCTTTAAAGTATTATTAAAATTTGATTTTAATTGATTTATATCCAATGGTTTAATAGCCTTTGGTGTAGGAGGATTTATTGGTTGCATTGCTAATCTAGTTGGTGATGAATTTGGAGTTGATGATGAGTTATTATTGTTGTTATTATTATTATTATTATTACAACTTGTCATTAGATAACATTGTTTAGTTAATTGTTTTAACTCATATTCAGATTGTCCTATCTTTCTCTTTAATTGATCCAATTGTTGGTTTAGTTCAAGAACTTCACGTTGTTTAGAAGCTAATTTTAGCATTGTTTGATCATCCAGTACTATTCCATTTAATTTTTGAGGACTATTTGACTCATGACCATTAATTGAGTTATTTGTATTGGTATTACTACTACTATTATTTGCTCTATGATGAATTGTAGATCCTGTTGATGAAGATGAAGAAGATTTTTCTAATGAGTTCATTTTAATAGGAGATGCTAAATAGTTTGAAGTTGGAGTATCATTATTATTATTAGTAGTGGTAGTAGTTGAAGAAGAGATCTTTAAATTTAAAATTGATCTCTTTGGAGATAAGTTACCATGTGAACTATAGTTATTTAATCTTGGAGGTGGTGCTAGTAATGATACTTCATTAGAGGAATTAGCCTTTAACTCCAACTTAGCAAATTCATCATTTAGACTTTCATATTGTTTAATTCTTTGATTAATCTGAAATTTAACAAGACCAGTTGATTCACTAATAATTCTTTGCTTTTTAACAGCTTCTTTAACTGCAGTACTTGGACTAGTAATTTGATTTATCTCAGGTATTGGTTGTAATGGTAATGAGTTTTCAATGGACATTATTAATTATGAAAATGAATGATAGGAAATTAGATCTAATTTATTATAAGTGGGTTTTATGATACTACTGTTTTTGATCGATTAAGGAAATATGTGGTTGTTGTTGTGATTGTTGTATGTGAAATGCTAATTATGCTAAATAAGTTTAATGCTAATAATGCAAATTAATGATTGAAAGATTTCAAAGAGAAGAATGTTATTTTAAAATAAAATGTAGCATAGAAGTATACTAAGATGTTTACAATAACAATATATTAGGTGTTACACTATTACCTTTAATAGTAGTAGTAGTAGTAATAATTAGAATATAAAGGGGAATAATAACAGTAATAATAAGAAGAATAGCAATTGTAAACAAATTTGAAAATTTTGGGTATTTTTTGTTTTTGTTTACATTTTCACCCGATTTGAATAAGATGAAATCTAATAAAAATTTATACTTGAATTTATGTGGTTTATATACAATTAGTTAGTGAATGGTATTGAATGGCATTGATTATTATCAATAACTATGATTCATATATAATAATTGAATACAATATCAATTTTTTAATGTTTGATAAAGAAGTTGAGTGCTTTGTAGAGCTTTAAGTGTGGTTAAATCAAACCGAGGCGTCCTTTTAGCTCTTCAAAAAATCATAAATTTTTACTTCTAAAAAATGATTTAGAATAGTTGATACTAATTTAGAGAGATGATTGTAATGGTATAAGTTTAGTTGCAGGCCAATTAACAATTAAATATAAAAAAATATAAAATTCATTATGAATATCATTGAAGAATTAAAGATTTTCTTAGTACAAGAGGATGGTAGTAGATTAGCAAATCAATTGACGAATTTTGATTCATGTGGATCATTTTATAACATTAATGAAGATTTAATAATAAATGATTATTCAATTAAGGAATCAATTAAACCAATATTAATAAACTATATATCATGTAATAAGGGATATCTTAGTAATGATGATCAATTGAAATTTGATGGTATTAATGAATTATTAAAATCTATGAATAGATATGCTAATGATAAGACAGTTTGGATATTAAAACCATTAATATCAATTACAAAATTATTAATAAAGAATGCAATTAAGATAGATTTTGAGATTGAAAAGAAAAAGAAGAATATGACAATGAATAATAATAATGGTAATGGAAATGATAGATTTAATTCTAGAGTTGATAGTAAGACAATTGGAGATTTTGATGAAGAATCAAATTTAATAAAGGCAGCAAGAACTATTCATGATAGTTTTAAATTATGTTTAAATGATAGAAATGAAGATGAATATTTAACAAGAAAGAAACATATCTATTTCTTTGTTGGACAAGAATTAAGAATTTATTTTAAATTACAGAATAGAGATTTAGCTAAAAATATGGAAAAAGTCTTAATATCAAAGAAAGATGATTTACCCAAATTAGATGAAGTATTTAAATCTGAATCAATAACATATCTATACTATAGTGGTATATTATTATTAGGAGATGGAGAATTTAATGGATCATATAATAAATTTAAACTAGCATATTCATTATTTAATAAAGATGATTTAAATCTATTAAAGAATAACAATACAAATTTTAAACAAATGAATTTAATAATGATTTATTTAATTCCATTAAAATTTTTAATTACAAGGAAATATCCAAAATTTGAAACATTTAAATTAATTGATAAATTTTATAGAGATATCTATATTAATATATTTAAAACTATAAATAATGGTGAATTAAGAAAATTTGATTTAATATTTGAAAGATTTGAATATCAATTCTTAAATAAGAATCTTTATTTAGTTATTGAAAATTTAAGAAAGTTTATTATATTAAAATTAATAAAGAGAATATTTAAGTTTAATAATAATAATAGTCATTTAAGTATTAAATTGATAAATAGAGGATTAAAATTTTCAAATAATTTAACCAAACAAGAAACTTCAATCACTACGGATGATAATAATAAGGTTGAAAATGTTGAAAACAATTCAATTGAAATTGAAGATAATTCTTCAATTGATGAAACTGAATGTATTATAGCTAATTTAATTTATCAAGGTTATATAAAAGGTTATCTATCACATACAAATGGTATATTAGTATTAAGTAAGAAGGATCCATTTCCAAATCAAGTTTTACATAATGAATAATCTTTTTAGTTTAATGGTTACATAATGAATAATCTTCTTTGTTTAATGGTTACATAATGAATAATCTTTTTTTGTTTAATGGTTATATAACAAATAATCTTTTATAATCAAATATTTGCATAATTAATATCTATACTAATATTCCAATGTAATTCTTACTTTACTTATACTTATACCGCTAGGTTAAGGTTAAAAGATTAAAGCTAAAAGAGCAACATCCAGACATAAAATTTAATTTCCTATATATATCTGATTTACTACTACTACTTCTATTACTACTTCTATTACTACCAATATGAATATTAATACTAATACCAACACAAAATCAAATAATAAATAGTAGTAATAATAATAAAAGAGTTGATCCTTAATACTTAATACTATTAATGAATAATAACTATAGCATAATATTACTTTAAAATATGAGTAATAACTAATTATTTGTCAAGCATTGTGAATAGTTTTATTTATAAAACATATTGTAAAATAATTATACGGTAAATATTATTAAATATTACACATATATACTATATATTATTATAAGTTATATAGATTATATAGTAAATAGTATATAGTATATAGTATGTAGTATGTAGTATAGTAATAGTATAAAATACCGTAATTTACAAACTTTCGGTACGCAAAACAAATTTAAAATTAAAAAAAATTGAAACAAGATTTTCAAAAAAAAAAGTAAAAAAATAAAATAATAGGAAAATAAGGTCGGAATTCATTATGCAGGTCGGATCTAACCAGTAGGTAGTTATTATAGTAACAGTTATACAAGTCATAGTTATATACAAGTTACAAGTATACTTATATATCAAGTATCTATATAAGTATAAGTATAAGTATATCTGATATTGAATATAAGATGTTAAATAAATGACAATTATTTAATATTAGTAGACTTATTAGTAGATTGATTTATAAGTTAATTAGTACTTAATAATTCCTTGAATGTAAATATTTAATTTCTTCATTAACTTATTAAATAATATATACTTAAATACTTACATACTAAAAAACTATATAATAGTAATAATATATAAAACATTATTAATAAGTTAATTGAATTACCCATATTCTTAAATTTCAGTTGCAAGTTTCAAGTTTCAAGTTTCAAATTTATTAAAAAAAAATTTCAAGCTTCAAGCTTCAAGCTTTTAAGTTTCAGACTTTTAATTAGACAAAGTCTCAATATAATAAATAATTACTTGTTTTAATTAGTATTAAAAATGTCTTAATTATGATTTGATTAATTCTAATTAATACAAACTATATAAATTTAAGTCTTAAGCTTTGAAGAGAGGTAAAATTTTTTTTTTCCATACTTAAATTTTTGCACTTACCACATATACTATGATGTTATAGGTTAAATTATTAATACTCTTTTGATTTATACTTAATATTAATGATTATGATTATACTTAATATTAATGATTGATGATTATATTAAGTATATAGGTATAAATCATTAAGTATATACGTAATAATTACTATTTTATTCATATATGTATGTTATGTATAATTTAAAATCAAATTGAAGTAATAATTTCTTTTATTTTTTACATACCATACCATACCATACCATATGTATTAATTGGTATAAATTCTTAGTAATGATTGATGATCCCCCTTTGATTATGATGAATGATGTTATTTCTTATTAATGTTATTAATGTTATTATATAAAACATAAATCATATAGTATATATTATATAAAATTAATATGCTTGTTAATGCAGATTATTCTATTACTATTACTATTAATATTAATATTAACTATATATGGTTATTTTGGTTATAGTAATTAGCAAACTTATTTTATATATAGTATATAATTTTATATAGTATATAATTTTATATAGTATGTAATTTTATATAGTAGTAATATACTTAATATTAATTAATTCAACATATTATTTATATATATTGTATATATATATATATAACAATTCTTATAAATATATATATCTGTAATTACTATCTATTATCTAATATACTATCTAGTAATAATAAATGAGTTAAGAAGGATTATTATGTTACAACCGAATCAATATTTAAATATAATTTCTACTATTAATAATTCTCCTCCTTTTACTACTTGTAATTCTACTACCAATATCAGTAGTAATAATATATTAACTTTGATAAATCATTTACAATTATCATCAGTTCAACTTATTGCATCTTTAATCTATCTATATAGATATTTATTAACAACTAAATCACAATCTACATCATCATCACAATCTATATCACAATCAATATCAAATATACTCTCAAATAATGAAAACATAGTTGATGATTCAATATTATTAACTCTACTTATATTAGCAAATAAATCTTTAATTGATGAAAATTATACTTTAAAGACCTTTGTTGAATCATATAATAATATAATATCGAATAATCATGATATTAATAATCAATTAGATGTTAAACAGTTAAATATTAATGATATAGTTGAATTAGAAATGATAATTTTAAATAAATTAAATTTTAATACTAGTATAATCAAATCAAATAAAGATGATATAGTAATGAATTATGAAGATAAAGTATTGAATTGTTATAATGATTTGGCAATTAAATTAAATTTACCAATTATTTCTAATACTAGTACTATTAATAATTTTACAAATATTTTGCCATCACTACCACTACAATCACTACCACTACAACCTTTACAATCATCTCTACAACCTATTCAACCTATACAATCATTAAATTCATTCAATAGTCATAGAACTAATTCAACAATCTTTTATCCAACTCCATCAAATTCAACAAATTCTTCTCCAATTCATGAAGATTATAATGTCAACTTTAACTTCAACTATAGTAATAACAATTATAAGATTAATAATATTTTAAACAATATGAATAATTATATACCTATTCAATCATATAATCATTACAACCACAACAATAACAACAATCACAACAATAACAACAATCACAACAATAACAACAATCACAACAATCACAACAATCACAACAATCACAACAATCACAACAATCACAACAATCACAACAATCACAACAATCACAACAACAAAATAGCAAAACCAATACTTAAAAGAGTAACCGCTATAAATAGTACAAGTGATTCAAAACATTTAGATTGTAAATGTTGTTATAAGACAAATTTAATGAATTATTTATTACAAAATAAAATCATACTTAAGGATTCATATAACTATAAATCAATATTATAACAATAACACATATGAATAAAATTGGGAATATTTATATTTATATATTTAATAGGGTAAAAATATATGGTGAAATATATGGAGAAATACTAGGAAACATATAGGGAGAAATACAAGGAAACATAAATGGGGAATTTAAAAAGGTCATAATCATTATATATCATGCATAACTAACTATATATTAGTAAGAAAAACATTTTAATTTTAATTTTGTATTTTGGAATATTATTTGTAATTCGTAAAGTGTAATGTTTAAATCTATAATATTGTTGATGTTTATTCAATCTTTGTAACAATATTATGTATATTTTGAGAATTATTGGTAATATCAACAATCTTTTGTTGTTGTTGTTGTTGTTGATTATCATCAGAATCGATTAATACTTTACATTTCTTTTCATTAATACAAGTATTTAACCAATCATCAACATTATTAAACATTTCACCACAATGTTTACACCAACCAGAACTTTCCTTTCTATCCTTTTTCTTTATACCAATTGGATATTGAAAATGAATTGATTTTAAATGATTCTTATATGTATCAATTCTTGTAAAATGACCAGTTGGATGACAACTTGTAGTTGTTGTTAAACTTGTTATTGTATTTGTGTTTGCATCTGTGTTTGTACTTATACTCACTTCTGTGTTTGTGATTGTAGTTGTACTATCAATAATTTCATTTGGAGAATCAGAATCTGTATTTTCATTTGAATTTGGTGGTGTTAATGGATGACCAATTGAATGTTCATGTGTATGTTCATGTGTATGGTCATGGTCATGTGTATGATCATGATCATGTTCAATATCTGAATCATTATGTTCATGATCATGATCAATGTCTAAATCATGATTATGACAAAGAAGATGATTTGGATAATTAAACTTTAATAAATCAGGATGATTAAATTTATAATATGGACATTTAAATTCACCAATTGAATGTTTCTTTAAATGTCTCTTATAATCATTCAATCTTTTAAATTCAAATCCACAAGTCTTACAAAGATAAGTCTTTAATACTTGATGAATAGTTAAATGAGTTGAAAGATTAGAATATAATTTAAGACATTGTGGACATTGTTTCTTTCTTGTTGCTGTTGCTGATGATGATGTTGATGCAGTAGTAGATGATACAGCGGCAGCGGCAGCGGCTGATGTTGTTAAAGAATTTAATGAAGTTGAAGATAATGAAGATAAAGAAGATATTGATGAAGAAGAAGAAGAACTTGGTTTTGTTATTGAAGAATTTGAAATATTGATTATATTTGCAGCATTATTATTATTCTTAAGAGTTGATTCATTATTATTAAAGTTATGTAATCTCTTATTATGTTGTTGTAAATTTGAATTATTATTAGTTAAATCAGTATGACTTGAATTTGGAGTAATTATATGACTAACTGATGTACTTGTACTTGTATTTGTATTTGTATTTGTATTAGATGATGATGATGATGATGATAATGATGATGATAATGGTGATGAACTATTCGATGTTGGTGAAGTATGAATTTGATTTGCTGAAGTTTGAGGTAAATAAGTTGTTAATAACTCATTTATTGAAGGAAGTTTAATCATTTATTCAGTATTTTTTTTTTATTTTAATTTTTTAATTTTAAATCCTGTGCGAGTTAGCCGTACCACTAATAGTGAAGAAAATATAGAATAACAGTAAAGTGATTAATAATAGTGATTATTAATGATTATAATAGAAGTGAAGTGAAGAAGTAGAATGGTAATTAAAAAGAATATTGATTGTAAAATGAAGAATATGGGATATAATAGAAAATTTTGTAATATATAATCAATAATTATATTCAATATACTTTAATTTATCGGTATTAACTCAATTTTTAAAATTATAACTGATCAATTTATAACTAATAACCAGAATAATGAATAACCAGAATAAAGAAGATTAAAAGAATTAAAACTTGTATTAAATATATCAAAGATCAATCTATTATTTCAAATGGATAAATATCAATCAATATATATAAACAAGTATAAGTATAAGTATGAGTATATAAATAAATTTATAAATAAATAAAATTATAAATATAAATTATAAATGACAATCGGTACACGGCTAAATCTCTTTTTTAATTTTTTCTTCTCTCTCTATTTATTCGGATCTTAAGGACTTAAATGGATAATAAATGAAAATTTATAAGGCCACACACACTATTTACTTATTATTAATTCACATAATAAACTTTATATAGTAAAATTTATATACTAATATTAACCGAGACATTAAATAAATTTCATTCATTCATTTATTTATTACCAATTAATTTTGCGTGTTACGGCTGCAATCTTATACATCTATACTTAATATCTTATATGTACTCAATATCTTATATCTTATATATGAATGATATATTTTATATTACTATTAATATTCAATAGTTTATTATTTCATTGTTTAATTTTGATTTAGTTTAAATTAGATATATTCCAAGAATAGGTTATTTAATTTTTCTTGGTTTTCCCTTTATATTTATACTTATATTGTTTAATACTTAAAAATTCACTTAAAAGAAGTATGATTATATGTATTTCTCTTCATAACTAACTAAAGAAACTCTTTATAACTAACTATTAATGTCTTTATAAACTATTATTAGTTTAATCATCAGGTGTAGTTAAAAGAAATATTTAAATAGTAGACCGATTTCCCCTATATAAAATTTCAGCCGGTTGG
Source organism: Ruyongia chambardii (assembly GCA_030574595.1). Taxonomy (NCBI): domain Eukaryota; kingdom Fungi; phylum Ascomycota; class Saccharomycetes; order Phaffomycetales; family Wickerhamomycetaceae; genus Ruyongia; species Ruyongia chambardii. The sequence goes on from JAJMFI010000037.1 coordinate 31,687, forward strand.
ACCATATTTAAAAATAAATTTTTTCACTATTTACTATTAATATGAATGATTATGGATGGTTAAATGATATTTAAGTAGTTTACTCATTTATGTATCCCTATAAATATCCAGACATGAACATATATGTATACATATATATATATATGATAATCATTAAAGATACTTTTACCCAGAAATAGTAAAACACTACTAATAGTATCCATTATACGGATTAATATATATATAAATAACCATATATACTAACCATACATAAAAATAAGTATATTACGTAATGGATAAAATTATATTGAAAAAATTGGAAAACCGTAAGACCCGGCTTTCTTCCGAGCGGCTCTCGGATACGCCTTTTTCTACTATTTAATTTGCTATTTAATTTTTATTTTACTATATAATTTTTGATTTGAATTTGATTTGATTTGATTTGAAAAAGCCGGTGGGGAGGGGACTCGTTTATTTTTTTTTATTCTTTAATTTTACTTCTCAAGAGAAGAGTGTGATTTCCGAGGGTTCAACCATATTACTTTCAAATTCCGAGCAAAGACTTGTTTACCTTTTTTTTTCTTCTTCTTATTTTCCAAATCAAGTTTTTCTTATTGGGTGTAATTTTATACTCACTTACTAGTATTATATTTACCATTACTTTTACTACTATTAATTTCATACTCACTTTAAGAATTAATTTAAAAATATATTGAGTTTCTATAGGTAAATAATGTATAATTTTTAATGTAAATTTTTTTTTTCTTTTTCTTTTTCTATTATATAATGAATGATATTGGTATGAATATAATAATCTCTAATTAATTATTTAAGTAGATACTATCAAAGAGAATATGATTATTTATTCTTCTTGATTGAATCTTTCTTCTTATAAATTCTTGCATAGAATGCAATAAATAATAACAAATAACTACTTAAGATTGAACATCCTGTCATTGCTGCAAATGGTGTACCATAACAAGTACCAAAATTTGGTATCCAAATATTAAATTCTTTTGAATATTTATCTGCATAAAATGTATAAGTTGTTGCATAGACAAATATTAAATCTAATATAAATTGTAAGATTTGAAATTTTGTAATCCATTGTTTCCACCAAACTTTAATACCTCTTGATGATAAATAATAATACCAATACATAATTACATGAACTCCTAAATTTAACATAATTGGTACCCATGAAACTGATGTCTTACCATTTAATTGAATAAAACATAATAATGCAGTGGCACCATGATGATATGAATGTAAAAATATAATTGGTTTCTTTTTAATGACTAAGAAATAGGTATCAATAAATTCTAAATATTTTGTTAAATAATTTAAATAATAAATAACAACAACTCTTTGAGTCCATGATTCTGATGAACAAACACCATATAGTATACCATTATGATAAACATTTGGTAACACTTGTTCAATTAATAATAATAATAATGATAATGATAATAATGTTAACAATAAATTATGTAGTTGAAATAATAATTTAAATTTTAATGCTGGTAAATTAAAATATTTAAATATAATTTGTCCAAATGTAATATTAAAATAATAAATTGCAATCATTATTAATACTTCTTTATTAGTTGATAATAATGTTTCATTATTAATATATTGAAAATCATTTGGTATAAATTTACCAAATGAAATTTTGGTTACAAATTCATTAAATATTGGCCATAATTCTAATCCAAATGGTCGATTAATAGAAGGAATTTGTAAATTAACGTAGTCTGGTGTTACACTATTGAATTGGGTAATATATTCCTCCATAATGTTTGAACCTTTCTTAACCTTAAAGTTAATAAAAACAAGAAGAAGAATGAAAAGAATAAAGAGAAGAAGAAGAAAAGAAAAGAAGAAGAGTAAACAAAAAACAAAACTCAACGCCAAAAATTTCTCATTTTCTTTCAATATTTTTTTTTTTTAATTTTTTGAGGAGAAAAACAAAAAATTGTTGAGCACTTTTGAAATACTTCTTCTACTCTTCCTACTCTTCTACTTACTCTTTACTTTTAAGGTATATATATAATATATAAAGCAGTTGATATCATATATGTATTAATTCTGTTATACGTTATACTATACATCTTGTGTATTAGTCAGTTGTATCAATATACTTAATGTAATTTTTTTCAATTAATTCATACTTTTATACATTTATACATCTATACATTTATACCTATATGTATATAAAATAGATTTACTAGTTACTTTGAATATTAAATGATATTAGAATTTAGTATATCAATGAAGTATGAATATCAAATTCCAGATATAAACTATCCAGATAAGATGTTGATGTATACTTAAATAGACGATTAGACGATATCATATTTTTGTTACAGTGTAATAGAATTACATGTTAATATGCAGGAAAAAAAACACAGATATCTATTTATCATTCACTATTAGCTATTTGAATATTAATTAACATTCAAATAGAATGAAATGATCTATAACAATTATCTATATCAATAATAAGAATGATAAAGATGATAATGATACTGAAATGAAATTGGATCTGAAATAGAATTTTAATCTGTATTAAGATCTATATTAAGATCTGGGAAAATCTTAATATATTAAGATTTCAAATATTATAAATATTTAATCATTTGCCACATAAACATATAAATACTTTTATACCTTATCAAATATACATATATAACATACATAATGTCTATATCTAATTCATTAAGATCTAATTTAAGGAATAAATTAAAACTAACAAAGTCAACAGAAATTAATAGTCTATCATCAATTAGTACACCACTAATTTCTTATTCTGCCGCCGATATTAGTATAGTTGATATTAATAGTCTTGCCACCATAACTTCTTTAATAAATGATTCAAATCATTTAAATGATATTGATAGATCAATTGAAGAAGATTATATACTGGAAGATCATCTTACTCAACATACTCAACACACTCCACAAAATAATAATCAACCTATCAAGCAGTCAAGATCAAGTTTTAAAAATATTATACAGAATAAATTTACAAAATTTGTTATACCAGATATTGATATAAAAGATTCAATTAATGGTAGTGATGATTATAATTATAATGCTCATGTCACGAATCTGAATAGTATAAATCATATTGATATTCAAGGAATTACAAATTCAATAGAATCAAAATCATCATCTTTGCCCCTATCATTAAACTCATCAAAGGAATCACGGAATCAATCATCAATTTCAAAGCCATCAACAGTATACTTTGATGAAATAGGAGAAAAAGAACAACAACAAGAAGAAAAAGAACTGAAACAAGAACAAGAACAAGCAGAAGTAGTAGAAGACTTAAGTTCAAATTATGGTTATAATAATGATCAAATTAGCATAGATCAAAATAATATTAATGATAATATTAAAAATAATTTAACAAATTGTGATTTAATCGCTATGGAAATATTAGAAAAAGTAATTGATATTAACTATACTAGTTCAAATATATTAACCAATCAAAATGATTTAAATGATCAAATAATATTTAATTGGTGTCTTTGAACTTAAAGTCTTTTTTTTTACTGAAAATAATCTTTATAGTTAGAAAACACTAAATTATAAAACATAAATCATTAATAATGAAACAGTTTATCATGAGATTTCAAACAAGTTTCGATTCTTTTATTTTATGACAGTTTAAAGAATATTACTTTGGATATGAATAATAACTGTCATAATTTAATATGCAAAGAAATAAAAAAGAAAGAGAGGGAAAAAATAATATACTAATAAAACAGAACAGAACATAACATAACATGTATTTTGAAGGTTTAGAGTACCATCCATCTCTATATTTAATAAAATTTGATTTATTTAGTCATTTATTTTATCTTATTTTATTTTATTTAATTTAATTTGATTTTTGTTTTTTAATTTGTTTGGCTTTGGGGATAGGAATAAAAGTGATGGAAAAAAGGGAGAATAAATTATCTATATTTTTAAAATTGTAAATCTGTAAATTTAAAAAGTTGTAAAATATGTGAATTGTAGATTGCATGAGTATTTATTTTGAAAGATTTTAATTCAATGAGGAATAAGGAATGAATTTTGTTAATGGATCATATCTAATTTTCCTTTCCTTAAAGAAAGAATAAACCATTATCAATCAAATAATTAAATTACGCATTGACAATTCTTTCACCTGCTTGTGATCTAAAGATAGCATCACCTTCACTATAACCTCTACCTAAACCAAAACCAACACCTAACCAAACTGGGAAAGCTCTTCTCTTAAAGAATAATACTGATGTAATAACACCAACACCAAAACCTAATGAAGTCTTAACTATTGTGTTTGATAATACAACATCCCATTTAGCATTTAATAAATTTTGAGAAGGAGTGATCTTAGTAGTTTCAACAGCAGACATTTTTTATATTTATTTTTTTTTAGTTTCTAATTTCTATTTTGTAGGAGGTAGTGAAGTGTATATATATGAATATGTATGGTATGAATTGATGAATATGGATAAACTATTGATAATCACTATAAATTAATTGACAATTATTAGTAAGAGAAGGAAACAAGCACACATACATAATGATATGTCAATAAGTATTTAAATACAGATCAATCAATATCATTATAGTAATTCAATTAACATTACTTACCAATTGTTGATACTCTTAATAAGACAATATCATCTAATACTAATTATTTAACAATATCATAAAATTCGACTTTTTTCAACAACTTTTATTTTTTGTGTGCATAAACGTCACAATATTTATATAGATGGTGTGACGTTTATACTGTATGCTATCTTTTTTTTTTTTTGTGGTTTCTCCATATAAATAAATATATTACTACTGCTACTACTACTATAACAATTATTATTGTATATATGATAATCAATTAGTGATCATCTATTGAATTATTTAATGATATAACAGTGATAATGTCATCAACTATCACTGAAGTAGATATAATTGCTGTTGAAATAGACAACTTATCATTATTTAGTAAGAATAATCAAGTTATAAAGGCAACAACTATAAGTGCTAGTTCAAGTACTGATACTGATACTAGTACAAGTACAGGTACTAGTACAAGTAATGATGTTATATTAATGGAAAACAAGGATACCAATGAGATTGATAATGACTCATATGAATTGATTCCACCAGATAATACATTGTTTGATATAAATTCCTTTAATAATACAAATAATAATGATACAAATTCAATGGTACGATCTATTCTATATATTGGTCAATTAATAAATCATAAGAAGTCTTCTTCAAATCTGGATTCAAATAATCTTATTGATCATTTAGATTCAAGTATTTCATTATTTAATAATTTTTATATTGTTTCAAGGTTATTGAAAAGAGAATCTAAAATTTTGGAAATTTCAAATGGATTAATATCAAAGGCATGGTTATTTACCTTAATATTTAAATTAAAGAATAATTTTATATTTATATTAAAGAATAATAGGTTAAGAAAAATTTTAAACTATGAAATTGATAGAATAGTACAAAACTCTTCTATTACTAGTACAAGTAATAGTAATTCTGTTATAAAGCACAATTTCAATAGAAGAGTTAATAATGATGATTTAAATGTAAACAATGTAAACAATAGATTAAATTTATTAATCTTAAAGAGTTATAAAGATAAATTAAAAGATTTAAATAATGCATTTAAATTAGAAATTTTAGAAATTTGTGGGAATTTAAATGATTTAATAATGTTAATAATTGAAATATTTAATATTAAATTACCAAATGCTGTTGAAAAATTAATATTTATAATAAGTGCTATTACAAATGCATGGGGTATGACAAGATAACTTTTTGTAAATATATACATATACATATATATATATATATATATTAATTTTTTATCTCTCATTAATGGTATTATCTTTATGATAATTAATAGCTTTTAAATCATCTGATGGTAACCAAAAACTTGCTTCATTAATATCTTTAGTCCATAATTTTGAATCATCAAATTTTGCCCAATAAAATCCATTACAATCCTTATTTAAATAATTTGATGCACATAGCCAAATATATCTACCTCTCTTTTTAAAATCTTTATAACTTCTTCTTAAATCCATTTGAATACCACATTTAGGACATTTAGGTAAATTATCTTTAAAATTTTTTAAATAATTTCTAAATGTTAGATTAATTCTTTTATTCCCACTAATTTCATGTCTTATTAATTCAGTATTTGATGAAATTGAATGTTTATAAACCTCTTGAAAACCAGCATGCATTATAAATAGTGTATTATGAGGTAATGGAATTGAATAAATAGTTGTACCACCCTTTTCTAAATTAGTAGGAGAAGAAGAATCATGATATTGTTTTCTGATTCTAAATTCTCTTGTTGAACCTAATGAAATTGATGCAATAGTACAATGAGGTCCAATATATGTTAATCTATCACTATGCCAATCTAAATTATTAACCTTTGAATCAAATTTATTAGTTACAATAAAATTATTTTCCCAATTATCTTTTGATTGGAATGGTAATTTTGGTAAACTATTAATCTCTTCATTTACCTTATCTTCAACTAATAGACCTGCAATCTTTAATGAATCAAATATTGAATCATTAAATTGATCCTCTAATCCATTATAATATGTCTTTAAATTAGGATTTGATGAATAAATTTTTGTTTCATGATTTGATTGACATTGTTTATTAAATATATGAAATCTTTGAGATTTAAATCCATTACTATTTAATATTTGAATTAATATATCATTTGACAAATCTTTTGGTAAAAAATTATAATGAATTGAACAATAATTTAAATTTTTCATTATTTCTTCTTTATTATATAGATGAATTGATTTATAATTATTACCTTTAGATGTTGCATTTAATTCTGGTTTTGAATTTGATTCTATTGGACCATGTTTAATATTTAATAATTGATTTAATGTTCTTTGTCTAGTATTACTTGATAAATTATTATTCTTCAATTGTGATAATTTTATTTTTTTATTAGATGATGATGATTGTTGCTCATCTTGTTGGAATTGCTCATCATGTTGGAATTGTTCTGATAGTATTAATTCAGTTTCAAATATTGAACCATTACAACTTAATAATAATTCTAATAATGAAGTATCATCTACCTGTGGGAAATTTTGTTTTAATTTATTAAGCTTTGCCTCAGTCATATTATTAATCTAATTATATTCTTCATTATTTCTCTATTTACTAATGTATTGTATTGTTTTAATACGCTGTGTATGTATATCTTTTTTTTTGGTGTATTAATAATATATACTTAAAATCTGACAGCACACAAACGTATAATTAGGATTTAAGAAATTACTATTGAAATTGATTTATAATATCAATGGTATTACTGATGTTTATCTATAATTAAATGTGTATAACTGTTTTATTAAATAAGATTTGAATTGATGTATATATAGGATATGAGTATAGAATAGGATAAGAAATTATTTATGAACATCATCATGTAAACCTCTAATTGATTTCATTAATGCCATTAAATCACTTGCATTTAATTGAATTCCTGCTCTTTCCATTTCTTCTTGAAATGATGCAGTTGCTTTACGAACCTCTGGAATAAACATTAATTTAATAGTCTTAAATATTTGAGGCTTTTCACCAGGAATATAACCATTCTCTTCCATTACATTGGCAACATTTCTTAATGAAGTTATTATAGCAGGATTCTTATTCATCTTATGTAATAATTCAGCAAATTTCTTTTGTGATTGAAAATTTTCATCATTTAAATCAGTTTCATTATCTTGTTTAGTTGAATATAATCTATTTGATTGATAATTTAATAGATAATTATATTTCTTATTAAATCGAATCTTTTGAATTTGTGAGTTACGCAGTGGTTCAATACTCTTTAATCTTAATGAACTCTGTGAATATAGTTTAATTATTCTAAACATATTATAATCTTGTAATTATATTATAATTTTTGTTGTTATTAAATACTATAATAGACGTACTTTAGATAAAGCGAAGTAACACATTTTTTTTTTTGATTTGTACTTTACTTGCTTTATTTACTTGTCTAGGTTTAACTATGTTTATTTGTACATAACTTATATACTATAAGAACATGTATAATTATATATAGTATATAGTATATAGTATATAGTATATAGTATATAGTATTATCAAATATATATTAAATATATGTTAAATAAATATCAGATGAATATCAATTGAAAGAGATTCAGTCTATTTATTAGCATTAGATAGTTATATATTATAAGTAAAGCTTATATAGTTAAACTAATAACGTAATTAACTAATCAATTATTTAATTATTCAATTAATAGTAATAAACATATAATCATATAATAATACAACAATACAATTAAGAGAGAAACACCTATTTTTCAATTATTAATTATTAAATATCAATAGAATATTGAACACTTATCCCGATTGGTTAAAATATCAATTAACTATGTAAAATAGCAAAATTCATTAAATGAAAAGACACATACAGATACACATAGAGTTGATATTGATAATAGATCAATATTGACTAAATAAATATTCTATTTGATCATTTATTAAAGATAGTCAATGTTATGTATTACCACATTACTACTTCTATTAACTCTATCATACTACTATAGTTATACTACTAGTAATAGAGTATTGTGATTAGCCATTTTGGGGTTTGACCGCATTCCTAAATTTTTTTTTTTAATTTAATGTTTTTTTTTTTAATTTTTTGTATATAAAGAAGGAACATTATCACTTGAATCCCTAATTAGATTTAATACTTACATACTATTTTTAAACCAATTAGTCAATTAATTAATAGAGGATATTATTAATACAATTGAATTAATTTACAATGGGTTTCTTCAGAAAGACAGTCTATCTAACTACTGCTATCACTACTACTATATCTGGTTATTATCTATATAACTATGTATATACTGGTAAGTTTATTGTTAATAAATCACCATTTAATGAAAAAGATTTAGGCTTTAAAGATAAATTATTATTTCATTTAACTGGTGGTTTAGATCCTCAATATTCAAGGGCTGCTAAAATTGTAAATCCAAATGGTAATAGTCCATTATATGATTATTATGAAGTTACTCTATCATCTGAATTAACTTCAAAAATTTTGAAAAGGTATAGAAAACCTGAAGAATTTTTAAAGACTTTACATGATGGATTCTTAAAAGGTATTACTCTTTTGCCTCATAGATTAATAATTTCTCCATATTTTAAAGATTTATCAAATAATAATAGAATTTCAGGATTTACATCATTTGAACCTTCATTAAATAAATTAAAGGTTAATGAATTACCAGTTACAAAATTTTTTAATATTCCAAGATTACCAACAAATTCAAAATTAAACTATATATGGAATGATAATGATATTAATCATTTATTACCAAAAAATTCAATTGTCTATGGTATATTTGATGTTATTGACTATTCTGGTTCAAATGATAAAGGTTATCTTGATATTGCATTTGGTTCAGATTTATTAAATGATAATATGTTACATAGATTTGAATATGAAGTTAAAGATATTAATGGATCAAATGATCATCAATTAACAATTAGATTCTTAAATTTAACCTATTTAACTGCTCCAAATTCTCCAAAACTTGATGATAAAAATTTTTCATTCTTTTATAATTTCTTACATGAATTTATGACAAGAACAATTGTTTGGGATATTGTTAAAGAATTTGAACGTAACGTTTAATATTTTCATAATACATTCTTACTAACAATTTATCTTGCATGTATAAAATTGATGTCTGAAATTAACTATATGAAATTGATGTCTTAATTCAGTTAATGAATTTATGTGTTTTCTACTTATTAATCTAACTATTTTACAAATATTCAAACTTTTAAATTAGATATTTACAATATAAATAAACATTTCTTTCAATTCTCTTTTTATAATATTATTAGTTGATAAAGATCCTCTTTTAATGTTATTTAAACGTTGTATATAATTCCGAGGGTATATTTGGTCGAATATAATGTAGTAAGCAGTTGAAGAAGACAAGTGCTACTAACCTCTCTATTTTATTCGTCGATTTTGAAAAAAAAAAGTTGATTAAAAATTTAATAGTATGAATACGAATTACTAAGTTTAAAAGTCAATATACTTTATTAGTTAAACTATGAGTGCTTCTTCTTCTTCAAATGCTGTAAAGGCTGTGAAATTAGCATCTAAGACTACTTCATCTGTTATCAACTTTGCACATCATGAAGCTAAACATATTGGTACTCCTAAGACTTGGATTGAGAGACCAAATGTTTCAAATGCTTTTAAATTACCAGAGGGTCAATTAAGAGATTCATTATTAAGAGGTATTGGTTCAAAAGGTCCAATTACAATTGATGAAAAGTTATCATCTGGATATTATCAAATACCTGGTATGAAGGACGCATTTGATTCTGCTTATGAATTTTTAAAGGAAAGAGCTAATACTGCTTTAAAAGACTATGATAATACTTTAAAGAAATTAAATGAAAATGAATCATCATCATCATCATCAACTGATAGTAAAAAGGATTCTCTAATTAAGAAAAAATTATTAAAATATAGAATTAATATGGATAAATATAATCCTGAAGTTATATATAATTTTAAGAATAATGAAAAAATTTTTAATGATCCAAATATTATTGATTATGATGAACCAATTTATAGATCATTATATGAAGAATATTTTAATGATTATGATAAGATGTTATTAATGGAAAGATTAGAATCATTAGCAGTTATTCCAGATACATTACCAACACTTGATCCAAAGGTAGATGTTAAATTACAATTTTATAATGAAGATGGTGAACATAATTGGATAGAACCAGGTACTATATTATCATCAAATGTTACAAAATTTTCTCCATCTATTAAGATTCAAGAATTTAATGATATTGATATTTCAAAACAATTATATACAATCTTAATTGTAAATCCTGATATTCCAGATCCAGAGATTGATTCCTTTAAACAAGAAATTTGTTGGGGTTTAAGTAATATTAAATTATCATTTAATGATAATTATTTATCACCAAAGAGACTATTAAATGATTCATCAATTAATGAAATTATTAGCTATTTACCACCAGCTGCTGATAAAAATGTTGGAAAGCAAAGATATTGCGTTTGGGTATTTAGACAATTTGAAGGTAAATCATTAGATATTAAAATAGATGAAAGATCATTTGAAATTAGAGAATTTGTTGAAGATTTTAAATTAGATCCAATTGGTGCTCATGTATGGAGAACTGAATGGGATTCTAATGTTGATTCAATTAGAGAATTATATGGTTTACCAAAGAGTACTATATATACAAGAGAAAAATTAGCATTAAGTAGTTCAGAAATGAAGGCACAAAAGAGAGGTATTAATTATTCAAAATCTAATTTATTATTAGAAAGAGCAATTGATCATCAAGAACGTAAATTTGCTGAAGAATTTACTTCAATTGATTTTGAAAAATCTTTAAATCAAATAATAGATCATAATGAATTAAATTCTGAATTAGATTCTAATAAAGAAGTTTCAGAAGTTGAAACACAAAATAAAGAAAAGAAATAATATGAATTAAATAATTATTAGATCTGATGTTTTCTTTTTTTCTTTTTTTTCTAAATTCAATCATAATAATAAGAAAATGATGTATGTATATAGAAATATATGATGAATTAAGATAAAATCGTATCAATTAATCAATTGATTGAATTAATTGTGTGAGCTACAAATTGAATTACTATAAAATGGAAAAAAAAGTAATAATATATATAGTAGTTAGTAGTTGTAACGTTACAAAATCTATTTGTGGTGTTTGTTCATCATCAAAATTATGCATCTTTATAAAATATAAGGATTGATTGAATACTTTCCAATTTCCAATTGAAATTAGAATTGGAATACATTACAGTAGCATTTTCATAAATCAACAATAATGAATAGAGAGGTGATAAAAGAAATTAATCTTTTAGTGCTTTATAGTAAGTAATAAGAATATAAATTTTTGGATTTGTATTTGTAATTTTTTTTTTTTTCTTTCTGTGTGTGTTTTCCATTCATTCAACAAAGAATTAAATTTATCAATTTTGAAATTTAAATCAATTTAATTCTTTAATGATTCAACAGCATTTAAGATTACTTGAGCAAAATCAGTCTTTGGATCATCAAGATTAATTTCAGTTGAAACTTTAACAGTAGAAACTGGAGCTGGATTTAATTTGTTTTGATAAGCTAATTTAGCTTCCTTAATTAAGGCAACTCTGTCATTATATTCTTTTTCTTCAGTAGCCTTGTCACCAGCAGCCTTCAAGTTGTAGGTATGGTAGGCACCATATACAATACCAGCAGATAGAGCAGAATATCTTAAGACGTTTAAAGTGGACATTGTGAATATAGAATGGGTTAAAATCAAGATATTTAGATGTATAAGAGTTATTCCTACTACTATTTAGGAGCTTCTGTTTTTTTTGGAGATTTATTTTCATCCATTTTTTTTTTTTATTTGTTTAATTTTTTTTTTTCGAAAATTTTGATTGAACAAAATTGCAATTCCGAGGGTTAAAAACGAAATATCAATTCCGAGGCTTTATCATCCCAAAGAGGAAATACCAAATCAGGTAAAATAAATTTCTAAGATCCTACTTTTTTTTTCTTTCTTTTTATTGTAGTTTATATGCTACTTTTAAATAAATGTATATATATATATATATATCAATAATTACATTCGTAAAACTCTTAGTTCCCATTATCCTTCGTTAATCATTTCCATTCAATGTCAAAGAGCTTGCTAATGTTTGTTAATCCCTTGAAAAGAGGTATGTATCTTTCGTTTCTGCTGTTGATAGGTTCAACTCATTCTCATTGGTATTAACTCTTTTATAAAGAAATATCTTATCGCTAACGAAATAATCAATAACTAATTTAATTAGCTGCTAGACAAAATACCAAAACATTTTATAATCAAAATCCTTCGAAAAGATTCTTCACAAACTCATCAAACTCCTATCAGCATTCAAATAGTAATAGTAGTACTGGTACAAACCATTTATCAGATGCCCCTGTAAAATATAATACAGCTGTAGCATATCAACCAAAGGATAATGAAAATAAACTTCAAAAGGCTTTATTAGATTCTGATAGAACTTCTAGTGTAACTGGTGAAGACAGTTATATGATTGCACAATCTCCTATTAATTCTAAATACATGGCAATTGGTGTTGCTGATGGTGTTGGTTCTTGGAGAGAATTAGGTGTTAATCCTGGTACATTATCAAATGAATTATGCTCACAATTTAAAGAATTATTCCTAAATTCCAAAACTCCAGATCAATTAAATCCTAAAACATTGTTAGAGGAAACATTTAATAAGATAATTAATGAAAAATTAGTACCTATTGGTGGTACTACTGCCTGTTTTGGTATATTAACTGATTCAAATATCTTAAAAATTGCAAACTTGGGTGATAGTTGGTGTGGTATCTTTAGAGATTATAAACTTAAAGATTCAACTATCAACCAAGTTCATTCCTTTAATACCCCTTATCAATTAGCTATAATACCTGATGAAATATTGAAGGCTACACCAAACACTGCATATATCATGAATTCACCAAATGAAGCTGATGAGTATGAATTTAAAGTACAAAAGGGTGACATAATATTAATGACTACTGATGGTGTAATTGATAATATTGATATTGGTGATATTGAAATATTCTTAAAAGATAATTCTGAAAATATTCCACTAAATGATTTATCCACTGAATTTGTGAAGAAAGTAGCAACATTGAGTAGAGATGAATTATTTCCAAGTGTCTTTAGTCAAGAATTATCAAAATTAACAGGTCTAGAATATGTAGGTGGTAAACCTGATGATATTACATGTGTCTTTGTTAAGGTTGAAAATTAATAAATATACATCTAAATTAACTATTCATATATAAAAAGCTTTTCTTTCAAGTACAGATACATAATAAAATATTATACTAATTATAAATTGCAATCAAGTACAAAATGAACTAATTAAAAAATACAAATGAAAAAACTTCTCTAAATCTAATTTTACAGCTTTGGAATATCCTCTTCTTCCAGTTTGTTAGTCTGATCTGGATAACTACTTGACCTATGTTTTATCTTACCATACATATTTTCAAAGGAATATTCATCACTATCCTCGAACTTTGAATTCAAAATATAGTTATTGATTTGATTCTTTTGATCTTTTCTACGATTTCCCTCTTCGATCACTGTACTAGCAAATTTGACATCTTTACCTAATTCAATATTTCTTTTAGCAATACCTTTACCACTCTTAGTGATCAATGTGAAGGCGACTTTGCCATTTTTATTGAACGATGGAGCATTATCATCTGTATTACTTTCAATACCTTTGATGGAATGTGCCAGATCAATTGATTCTGAAGTTCTGGAATTCATACTTTCAAATACTATCTTTTGAAACTCCTTTGCTAATTGTTCCTCGATTCTTTTTTCTTGTTCCTCTTGAAATTTACGTTCGTATGATTCATATTTCAGCTTCATATTATTTTCATCGTCTTCATCGTCTTCATCGTCTTCATCGTCTTCATCGTCTTCATCGTCGTCTTCATCGTCATCATCACCGTCTTCATCATCGTCATCGTCATCACTATCATCGTCATCACTATCATCGTCATCGTCATCACTATCATCATAATCAACGTCGTCATCGTCGTCATCATCATCTTCAGAATCAGTTTCATTTGTCTCATCGCTATCAGTATCATCATCGCCGCTATCATTACCATCGGTATCTTCATCATAACTATCAATAATATCAGTATGAACCAATTCATTTTCTAGTAATTCCTCTAATTCCTTTTCATCCTCTTCCTCTTGATCTTCATCATTATTTGAAACCTCTAATGATCCATTGTTTAATTGTATAGCTTCCTTCAACCTTTGGACAGCTTCACCTAGATTAGCAGCTCTTTTGAATTGGTAGGAGTCAAAAGCGTCTCTAATTTTGAATGAAAAATCCATTGGAAGTGGCTGTTCCTTTATGTTAATGTAATAGTCAAAAAATTTAAAAAATATTTGTAGTTTTTTCTTGACTGATTCCTTCTTATATGTAATTGATAATAAAATTGTAGTAATCATTTGAACTCTGAAATAGTCATTTGGTAGATCAATTTCACAAATATTATACGGAGAAGGATCATTGTTTGGATAACCAAAACAAATAATTTTAAACAATAAATCATGCAACAATGGTAAAGGAATTAAATGGGCATCAAAAAGATCAGCGATATATTTGCACTGCGTGACTCTAACTCTAGAGAACTGATAATCATTTTGTTCCAATTGGCGTGTGATATTTTCGAGTAATGAATCGAGAATCATTACCTTGAAATTATATCCCAGAATTTTTAATAGTTCAGCCAATAATGGTATATTGGCATATCTAACTTTGTCTGGTTTTGTGAAGACGGAGATCATAGTCTTACGTAGTTTCAGATCATTCAAGTCAACAGCTTGAAGAATAACTTTAATTTGAAATAATGTGGAAGGCGATAGCTCATTCCTAATGACATGCTTGATAAAAGCTTGTTCTGGAGTTAATAGCTTAGATTTTTCCTTTTGTAATGACTTAACACTTGGTGGCTTCAAAGTTAAAAACAAATTGGAAATAGCCATTCGGTCATTTAATGATAGTTTATCATTTTTTCTTTTATCTTCTAGTAACTCTAGCATTTCGTCCATTAACATTGGATGTTGATTCAATAAAAATCTACCACTTATCTCAAAAAAAATACTTAAAATTTCAATATTATTTGGAGTTGTTAGTGTTAATATCAAAGATCTAATCTTATGGAAGATGATATATTCAGCAATCAAGTTGAATTTAATCATTTCACAAAAGAATATTATATTTCTGAAATTAAGCCCCTTGTGATGAATCTGTGATCTAAAAGCAGTATCTAAATATTTAATTAATTCATCTTTGATATCATCTAAGTGTGGTTCATTGGATTTCAAAAATCTAGCATAAGCCTTGGCTCTACCAATATCTTTACTTGTAGCGAAGTGTTTGAGCAACCTTTTCTTTGAGGCCTTGTTGTTTAAACCTTCCTTCCAGAACTTCAATACAACATCATCAATTTCATTGGCTGTATTTGCTAGATCTAACTCAGCAATGAAATCACTCATGATTTGGCCTAGATTTTCTTTTTCAGTGCTATCAGTTTTAAGATTGGCTGAACCTTCTTCAACAGAAGGAAATAGGGTGTAAAATCTACGATCTTCATCAGTTTGCCAAACTGAAGTGTCTTTAGAAACGATAATTGATTCAGGTGCTGATTTCTGTTCTTCTCCTTCTTTCTCTTCTCCTTCAATCAAGGGGTCATCTAAATTGAAGAAGGGTCCTAAAATTTCTAAAGAAATTCTGAAAGTTGTCAATTGAGCACTCAGTAATTCATGTTCTTTTTCCAAATCATCCATGACTCTACCAGTCCTTATCTGAGCCTTATAATTTCTTACCTTCGATGAAGATACCTGCTTAGAAAGTTCATTAGCTCTAACCAACATGGCGGTAGAATAAACTCTCAAAAGACTTAAAACTTCTGGTTGCTCTTCTAAATATTGAGGAAATCTCTTAACAAAACTTGATGCAACACTCAACGAGGCGCCGGTTTTAATTCTATAACTTAAAACTTCCTTCAAGACTAGTAATACTAGGGGTTCAGCATTTGATAGTTTTCTAATCACATAATTTGGCAATGCCTCAATACTCTTGTAGTCATAAAATATTCCCACATTGCAGAATTCAACTAATAAACGAAGTAGAATTTTTACTCTAGTGATACGGTCTTTTTCTTCCTTTTCTTCTAATTCTGATTTTGGGCTCTCAAAGTTGAAAAGAAACCATGATAACAGTTCGTCAGTATATGGTCTACCAAACCTTTGATGTAGAGCACTTATGATTTCAGTAGCAGCAATAACATCTAATGACTTGGAACACTTTACCAAACCATCCTGGGATGAAGTAATAATTTCAGTAACGTACTTTGTTAATGTAAGGGTATTGATTTCCTTAATTACTAAGGCTTGTGATTCTTTGTTAATTGACGTCTTTAGTTTTTTCACAAAGGTAGTATTCTTCTTTATACTTGAATCTAGTTTTGGTATCTCTGGAATTTTACCTTGCCATACCGCATCATTGAGAGAATACAATATAGCTCTTCTGTCCTAATAACACGATCAGATTGATGATGATTTAGTTAGTAAATATTTTCTCCCCTCTCTCTTTAAAGACAACTTTTTAAAAAATATTGCAAGTGTTGATTATATCAAAATTTTCTTTAAAAAACTTACAGATTCCATTATTGGGATAAGTATCAGTTATAACTGGAACCAACAGCTTAATTCTTGATGCCTTAGTTGAAAGCATATGCTTATTCTTTTGTTTGATTTTTTTTATGAGAAAAAATATCCACAAGAATTTGATAGAAGTTCCGGCTTCTTCTTGTTTTAGAGCTGTTACCACTACTACTATTACTATTAATACAAGAGAAACCACCAGTGTATTGTATTAATTAATGGCAAGACTTAGCTAAAAATACATATATGGAGTGAACTTGAGATTCATAATTTTATTTATATACATGACTTCTTCTATATATGCACATTATAAGCAAAAAAAACTAAAAACACAGACAAACAAATGATGAGTTTGTACGTTCTTTGGTAATATCCTTTTTTTTTAACGAGATTTTTGGAGAAATTGATGAATGGTATTTAAACAATAGAGTATAGGTGTTTAGTTGCATCATAGTATTCCTTTGGAACTAGTTGCTCAATTTCCTCTTTGGTTACCCAATTATAATCTTCAAAAGTATCTTTCTTTGGAGAGTAATTACCAGCCAAAGCATGGTGTTTTATGATATAATCTCTTTCTGAAACATTCTCTTGCTCAGAGTTTGGTATTATTTCATTATTTGCATTATATTTGACAACTGCAATTGGGTGTTTGGCAACATTCCACAATAATAATCTTTTATCACTTGAATCTTGTAAGGCATTTTGTGATCTTTCCTTTAAAGCTTCTTCATCAACAATTGGGAAGGTTGGCAGTTTCCAACCAAACTTAGAATCTTTTACTAATAGATGTAATGTTCTTGGAAGCTTGCGTTCTAAACTTCTTGTGTCATTGGTTTCATCAGCTTTAGTAATTCTGGAATTTGGAGTAACTGGTCTTAAAAAGTCTGCTTCATCATCATCACTACCTTGTGTTAAGGTTTCAGGAGGAGGAATTGTCAGATGTTGTTTCAGACCCCTTTCTCTATTATTAACAATATCTGGTAATGGACCTTCAAATTCAGTATCTTTATGTTTAACGATTGGATATTCTTGATGCGATACAAAACGTTTGGCAGCTAATGAACCTGCTTTATGATAAAACCATAACGGAAATGTCCACATGATACGACGTTCCAATTCATTTTGATAATGGTAATATTTGCGTTCAAAATCAGTTAAGTCTCTTGTGATTAATGGAGGACGTGTTACTAAAACTGATACATTAAGCTCTTTTAATGATGGTTGAACAGTTGAAAAACATCTTTTTAAAGCTAATTACAATTAGTAGCTGTTAGTACAATACGCTTCTAAATTAGCTTTCGAAATAAAAGAAGAAAAGTAACACTGGTTTTCCCAGGTTAAGCTTGTACATACATGTCGTACTTTTAGTAAACATTATTGAAGAATCAATGTATGTTGATCAAGATCACACTGTTCTCTTCTCAGTATAAATTGAACTTTTTCATATTTTTTCAAGTTGGAAATCTACAAGAAAAAAAAAAACCTGTATGTGCGGGTAATCATATATATTTAACAAGCGTTCGTATATGTTTGAGTAGACAGATACTTAAGGTAGTAAGTTACATTTGGGGAGCCAACATATGAAATGGTTGAAGAATTATTATTTTTATTATATTATACAGATAAAAGAGTTACTTTTGAAGTTATTTTTTTTTGAATGAGTCATGAATTAAACGAACAATGATGAATAAGATAATTAATTATTGAGACAATTCATTGATTTTGTTGTTGTTTTTGTAAGAATGCCATTAAGTTTGATAGTTGTGCATTATCAACAGCGGGAGCAGGAGCAGGAACAGATGCAGGAGTATGAGAAGGAGCTGGTATGTTAAACGATGGTAGTTGCATAGGCGGAGCAGTTTGTGGTGGATTAGCTTGACTATTGAATAAGTTAGCCAATGGGTTTGCTTTATTATTATTGGCTTGCATGAATGATGGTAGATTGGTATTACTTGATGGATCAGTGAATGTATCATCAGGTTCACCCGGTTTAGTTGATCTTGGCCCATTTCTTGACCCATCAGTTGGCATCTTTTTAGATATAGCCTTTGAGGATACACCTTCTCCAATTTCAATATCTGGTTCTTCCATAACTAAACCAGGTTTTAATTCTTGATCTAGGCCTACACCACCCCATTCAGCAGCATTTATCCAACGTCTATCAGCATCTGTCAATCTAGCTAATGGGATAATACTAACACCATGTTGATAATCACAACAATCACGAGGACCAAAACCAACACCCCATCTAGTTCTTAATGGCAATTGTCCATTCTTGTTGAATGATGTAATAATACTGACTGCCTCATTTCTGGAATACACTTTTACAAATGCATGTTTACGTTCACTATTCAGAATAATGCTTTGCACTTCGGCATATGGTCTCAAGACATTACGTAATTCTTGTTCAGTCATATAATTTGGCA
This sequence comes from Ruyongia chambardii, assembly GCA_030574595.1. Lineage (NCBI taxonomy): Eukaryota > Fungi > Ascomycota > Saccharomycetes > Phaffomycetales > Wickerhamomycetaceae > Ruyongia > Ruyongia chambardii. Next base: position 51,491 of record JAJMFI010000037.1, read on the forward strand.
CACCACCAATGAATAAAGTACGACTTGAGACTTTGATAGCATCACTTGGTAAACTTGGATCAAATGAAAAATTTCTTGGTCTATAATGTGGAGTACCTGGAAGGTTAGATTCAACTGGTTCACGATGCTCTTGCTGTTGCTCTACCCTTTGATGGAAAGAATTGGTTCTAATTGGTGATCTTGAACGATTGCGGCCCCTTCTTGAATAACCTACTGTATCTCTATCTCTATTATTGGAGTTACCATTACGACCTGATCTAAAACTATTGAAAGCCTCTTCCTGTGACATTGAAGTAGACACAGCATTAATTCTTTCAGGAGGAGAGATTGAAGATTTCCCTTGTTGCTCTAAATATGATTCAGGTGGCTGTGGAGGTTGTGGGAAGCCAGCTGGGAGTTGTCCTTGCTGTTGTAGCTGCTGTAACATTTGTAACAATGCCATCTGTTCATTGGATCCAATTGGAGGAACTGGAGCTGAAAATGGAATAGGAGTTTGCGCAGGTGCCTGGATAGGAACCTGAACAGGAGCTTGATTAGGAACTTGAGAAGCTAGATTTTTAAGAATATCTGTTGTAGAAGAACGAACTGAATCTGCTGAAGGTATCGGAGCGGATGCAGAAACAGTGTTTGGAAAATATATGGCACTGATTGAATCTAATTGGCCAGCATCAAACGTTGATTTGGCTTTCCAAATAGCTATTAATTTGCCTACTTTTTCCTTTGATTCGTTATCGAGAACTTTAAGAGATCTGTCAAGAGATTCTTTGATAAAAGTACCCATAGTAAATAAAGCGTGTGAATATGAGCCTGGCGGAGATGATGAATTAATTGCTTGATTTGATTTAGTTGCTAGATCTTTGTAAGCTCTTGCAATTGAATCAATGACATAAAGGGAACCTAATTGGTGCTCAGAATCAGCTGATTCTAAACGTAACTTCATTTTTTCAACGAAAGCAGCCTCTAACTATATTACAAAATTTAGTTTAATGTTAATATGTGTTTAATTATGTAGTCGGAGTTTGATATGTGGGAGGAAACAAAACTCTCAGATTATTGATATCAGTTTAGTGACTATTATCAGATTTACACCAATACTAGTGATGGTTTGAAATAGCACTACTTTTACTGATTTTTATGTTTACTGTTCTTTTGTCCTCCTCTACTTTTATTCTTTTTATTATTGTACTTACTTGAACGTTACCAACAGCGAGTCCCGTTAATTTCTTGATACGGGTACCAGAAATACCACTCTTCAGTTTATCTAATGAGTTTAATACATCTACAAATTCTTCTAATGCTGACATTTTGTGGCCTTAGTTATTGATTATTCTTCTTGAATGAGGGCTATTATTATTTTTATTTGATAAAATTTACTCAGGTTACAAGTCTAGCTTCAATAAATATTGAAAAATGGTTCTTAATATCCGGTTAATATTATTAAAAAATAGTACGTGATCTAACGCTTGAACAGTAATCGAATACAATCTTAACGTATTTTAAAACAATTTCGAACTGGAAACAGTATATCACACCCCTATAACTTGTTGCCACCAGAAGTATATAATTAACATGTTTCTCGTCGAAGAAATTTTTTTGTTTTTTTAATAAAAAAAACATCATCCAGACATTACCTGACAACCAACTGTGGCTGGTGTTTAAGTTCAGCTGCGTAGAAAGAATAGCCGAAAGCTTGATCGACATAAAAATTGGTAGGGAGGTCTTGGTCGACCATTCAAATCAAAATCAGTCGAACAATGTTCGGATGTTCATATATTAGTAGTGGAGAGTGCTTTACCCAATACGACTACTATCGCCAGTACTACTGTACTGAACCACTATTAAACTTGCCTATTGAAGGCAATTCCAGCTTACAAATATATATATAAGCATTCAAATTCTGTAAGTAGTATATATACATTTATTTAGAGCAATAGTTACAACAAGACGAGTAGTTCTAATTTTTGTATACTAACCCGTGATGGAATTCACAAACAAATTCTTGAACACTATTTCTTCGCAATAGGTAAATTTAACTCACTAGAGACACTAAAAAAATATATATAGTATGTATTCGAATCGACTGAATAAACTTACAGTATACTAAAACTATAATACTATCGATACTTAAGAGTTGAAAGTAATTAAGGTTCCATTTACAATGACTTATGCTTCTAATGATTTTAAATAATCTTCATAAAGTTTCTTTTGCTGATCAAATTGCTTTTGTAGCTTCTTTTTCGCGCTTTTTGTTATTTCGAGACCCTCCTTATCTTTAGTTGGTAAACCCTCAGCATCCCACTCACTATACAACTCAACATTTTTAAATAAGTCAGCAGGATTCACTTTTGATTTTTCTAATCTTTCTCTTTCTTGTTGTTCTCTTAGTTTGAGTTGGGCTAATTTTTTAGCCGCCTTTTCTAATTCTTTCTTTTGCTTTTCTTCTTGTATTTCGATCATTTCCTTCTTCTCACTTTCACTCAAAAATTTGATTAATGCTGGTTGTCCATCGGCTCTATCGTCTAGCGCAACGCCTAATCTTAATAGTTCATTGTCACGGATGGAATCAGTGGCCTTAAGGAATACACCATATGGTTCTTGAGAGATGGCAGAAGAACGAACTTGCTCACGGAAGATGGCTAGTGTCTTGACAAATGGCATTGCAATTTCTTCCACAGATGAAGAAGATCCTTCAGAACTGGAAGAAACATCTAACCAACCGATATTATCTGGCCTAGATGGGAAACCTAGAATGTTTAAGATACTGGTTATCCAATAGGAAATTTGTAAAACAACACCGATTTTTAAGTCAGCACCAGAGCTAGTAATATAAGAGTTGACTTTGGTAACCAAGTCTGAAATTGATCTTAAGGCTTGTGGAGTGGACAAGTTATCACAGAATGCACTATGAACATGGTTCTTAGCATCATCTAAATCTTGTAATAGTTGAATTTCAGCAGGGCCAAATTTCTTGGAAATTATCATATTTTGTTCTAGTTTATGTTCATGATCACTATTTAAGGCCCTTGTGATTTGAAAGAATTTGGATAAAGTACTTTCCAAGCCTCTTACCTCATTCAATAGAGCCTCTTTAAAATCTAATTGGTTATTCCATTGCGAAAGAGCAAATGCTAATCTTAATTGACGCGCTGAATACATATCCAGAGCTTGTTGGATGGTAATAAAATTCTTCAAACTTTTACTCATCTTTTGACCTTCTATATGCAAGTGTCCTGTATGTAGAAAGTAATTGACCCATTGATGTTCATCAAAACAAGCTTCAGTTTGTGCAATTTCATTATCATGATGTGGGAATGCTAAATCAATACCACCAGAATGAATATCCATGTGTTCACCTAGAACATCTGTTGCCATAACTGAACATTCAATATGCCATCCTGGACGGCCTTTTCCCCATGAAGAATCCCACTCTGGTTCACCTGGTTTTGATGCTTTCCATAATGCAAAATCATTTGGTGATCTCTTACCTGAAGAATTAGAGGAAAGAGATCCTTCACCATCTGCAATTAACTCTAATTGCCCCTTATTCCATGGTTGTAATTTGGCATAATCATGTTTTTCTGAACTATCGAATGTGACTGTATTGAAATAAACTGAACCATCATCTGTGGCATAGGCATAACCGTTTTTTATAATTTTTTCAACGAAAGCAATAATCTCTGGAACATACTCTGATACTCTAGTAACAACAGTTGGTGGTAAAACATTTAAAGCAGCCATATCTTCATCAAATTTCTTTTCCCAATAATTTGGTAAGGTTCTGAATATATTTGGATCACTGATGGTTGCCCCTAGTTCTTTATCTAGAACTGGAACTAACACATCCTTGATAGCATTGAAAAATGAATCTTTAGAAATTATGTTGACATTAGTAATTGCTTCAAGGGCAACATTGGCTGACTTGAAATGCATTGGAAATTTTGGATCAGCAACTTGTTTCTCTTGAACGTTGACTGTTTTTGACCATAATTCAAAGTCTGCCTTTTCAACAGGTGCTTCTTCTAAGTTCTTTTTGACGAATAATTCCCATGAAGATTGAACCTTTGAAAGAACTACAGGGCTAATTTCCTTTTCATTTTGTAACTGAGCAACAAATTGTTCAAATAGATATGTTTGACGAGCTCTAATGATGATTTTATCATCAATATCAGTAACATTTTGAACAAACGTGATGTCATACTTGAAATAATCTTGTAATAATCTTCTATTAATATCAATGGAGACATAATTTCTAGCATGTCCCA
>JAJMFI010000038.1:0-36838 GCA_030574595.1 Ruyongia chambardii
AATAAGCTTTTCAGTGACAAAAAAATGTAAGAGATGTAAATAGATGAATTCTATTAACAAGTCAATAGATCTATTATAATATCAATTATCAATTTATTATCTACATTATATGTATATATATATAAATATATAAATATACGTATATATATATGATGAGTAATATCGATGCTAGAGCTAATAATGGTGTGAATTCTCCAGAAAAGGAAGATCAAAACTTAACCAAGGAGCAAAAGATCTTAATCCATCAACAAGAATTAGAAGGTTCAGATGAAGAATATATCCCAGATAATGAAGAAGTTGTTGATGCAAATGATGCAACTTCATATGCAGAATCCTTAGATCTAAATCTATCAAAAATTGGTACCAAAATCTGGCTTGTAAAACTACCTAAATTTTTAGCTGAAAAATGGAGAGATCCAACACAATTACAGGGGCAAAAATTAGGAAGTATGTTTATTGAAAAGGGTGCTGAAAATAAACCAAATTGTAAACTGAAATTGAAGTTAAATGATGATATACCAGACTATAGAGATATACCTCATAATTATAGTGTAGAATTGTTGAAAGGTATTATTGATAATCAGTTTGTATTTACTGAACAAAACTTGAGTAATTTTAAAAAACAACAAGTTAAGGCTGAAGAGGGAAAGGTTAAAGCTGAAAAGGGTGAGGATGTTAAGGATGATCTAAATGTTGATGAAGAAATAGTAGCAGATAAATTGAGTACGGTTCAATTGGATGCTGCTGCTGTAAATAATATGAAAAAGAAGCAAGAAGAACCAGATAAGAGAACCGCTGCTAGAAGAAGAAGATTTAATAGATTTAGAAATAGAGATGGTACAGACAAAGTCATACCTTTCGTTAAGACTATTCCAAAGAAAACCGCTATTACAGGTACAATTGTTCATGAATGTCAAGTATTACCATCAATGGATGATCCAAATTATAAAAATATCATTAGAGCAAGACAGGCTCTAATTAAAGAAGAACCAAGACCAAGTGTAACACTATTAACAGAAATTCCTGGTGTTACATTCAGTAATGCTGGTCTAACATTAAAGGCTGATAAGTCTACATTCTTGAAAAACTCTATAGATAAGAAATCTAAGGGTGAAGGTAGAGCCATTAGAATGCCACAAAAGGAATTATTTGATCTATTATTTAAATTATTTGATGAATATGATTATTGGTCATTGAAGGGTTTAAAGGAAAGAACCAAACAACCTGAAGTTTATTTAAAGGAAACATTAGATCATATTGCCATTTTGATAAAGAAGGGTCCATACGCTCTTAAATTTGCATTGAAGAGAGAATATAAAGAATTAAAGGACCAAGAAAGAGCAGAAAGATTAGGTGAACTAGGTGCAGATGCTCAAGAAGAAGACGATGATGATGAAGATGAGGATAGTGATGATGATGTTGAAATGGAAGATATTCTGTAGTAAAATGTCACTACTTATGGGCGTATAACTCTCCACATTTATATATATACAAGTTAATAATCTTATCTATTATTACTACATATATACCATACCGACTCGGTAATATCTTGTCACTCTTATCGTACTGAAAAAATCGTGACTGCTTTTTGGTTTTCAGTTTTCTCTCATCCGGACATCCCTATAATAATGGTTGTTGCACCCACTCAGCTTTTTTTTGAAAAAGTATATAGAAATTACAAAATATCAAATCTTGGTTTGTTAACCAATAGCTTCTAATAGGTAGTACATCTCAATAATTAAAAATGGCTCGTCAAATTACTGATATCAAGAAATTCGTTGAATTAACCAGAAGAGCTGACGTTAAGTCTGCCTCAATCAAGACCAACACCAAGATCAACGCTGCTGGTAAGAAGTACAGAGAAACCAAATTCAAAGTTAGAGGTTCAAAGAACTTATACACTTTAGTTGTTGCTGATGCTGACAAGGCCCAAAAGTTAATCCAAGCTTTACCATCAACCTTAGAAGTTACCACCATCTAAGTTTAATAAATCAATCTGAATACTCACAATATATTAATTAAATCTATCCTCATTTTTCATTATATTTTTATTATTAATTGTCCAGTTTTTATTGTATAAAATGGTTTTATCTAATGGTTATGCTTCATCTTAAATTATCAAGAACTATAGAACTACATCTATTGATCATATTGTAATTTTCAAAATAAATTTATTCAAGAAATTGAAGAAACAAGAAAAATAGGGCACAAGAGAAGGAAAAATAATGATGATTTATGATTCGAAATATGTTATCGTGAGTTATAATGAACAAATGATATGAAATAGTAATTCATTATGCAACTTTCAAGTATGATATATCGAAGTATAATCGAGTGAATTGGTTATAGATTATTTTTATTACGCTTTGATATTAGTGCACAATCTTTATCAAAACACATTCACCAATAATGGCTCATATATACTATAGATTACATTAATCAAAGTTCAAATCAAGATCATTCATTCATTAAATTTATTCATCTTTGCCTTGTTTCTTTGCTTCCTTCGCAATTTCGTCTCTTAACTCTTTAACATGTTTGTGCTCATCGAGAGATACTAATGGATCATCTGAGTTTTCAAATGATTTCCTTCTCTCCTCCAATGACTTAACAGCCTCTAGTATCGTAGGTTGTTCATCAAATCGTAAACTCTTTCTCCTTTTAACAGCATCCGTTGGGCTTGTAGACCCTGGCTCATATGATGTTTTCCCAGATGCTTGAATGGTTTGAGTTTCTATTATAACAGTAGGTTCTATTATCACTGGTAATATATTCTCTGTGGATTGGGGGATTGTGGTAACACCATCACTTGAAAGTGTGATAGCTGGTGCACTAGTTGTTGAGCTTGGTTTGGAACTATTTGATACTAATTCAGCAGTTCTTACCCATCTTCTTCTTCTAGTATATTTGGAAAATGAATCTTCAGTTGATGGTTTTTTCCAAGTATTATCATAAAATATGAATCCTTCATCAGATGCTGGACTGGCCTTCGTTTTTGGTCTTGAACTTGGTAGCTGGATTGATCCATCATTAGTAAGATCTAATCTCCAAGTTTTATCAATCCATCTCCAAGTCATACCTGAATTTTCTTCAGTATCTGGCAATCTAAATTGTTCAGGTGGAGAGCTTTCATTTAAAAATTCATCAGTCCAAGCAGTTCTTTCATAACTTAATAAATTTGGAGTCCAGCCAATACCTAACCAACGACGTTGGTTTTCAAATAAAACGTATGTGAATTTGATAGGCTTACCGTCATTATTTTGAATCCCAACTTTTTCATTAATTCTTTTAACAGCAGCAAATATACCAGAGTTCTTGTTAATGTTAACACCACCAAAATCTAAACCAGTTAAGTAAAACGATAATAGTCTAATGATCTTAGATTTCCATAGCATTCTTCTAGTGACTCTCGAAAATGATGAATGGTAAGTTAAAACGTAAGAACCAAAAATCAAAACAAATATTCTTGGTGTAATTAAGAAAAACAATGTAAAGATATATAAAGGAGATAAAAAGACAGTCGTGAATAGCAATCTTTTTAAATCATAGGAAGTCAATGCTAATGAAACAATTGGACTTAATAAAATGTCTGCTTTTGCTGTAACTGAAGATAATAACTGAATTATGTCATCCAATGTTGGCTTTTCAGTGATTTCCTCTTCAACATGTTTACTTAAGAACGAATATGATACCAATAAACCTACAACCATAACATGGCCAAAGAATGTCAGCAATACTTCAAAATAGAGTACAGTTGAAATGAAGATTGCCACGGTTAACAGACTTAACCAAGCATCATCATTAGTCCAAGTACACACACTTAAAAATTTATCAGTTATAACGAAGTATGGGTATGATTTTATTAACACTTTGGAAACTGTTATTGGTGTGGAAGATAATAGAGGAGAGCTCTTTGGGTTCAATGTTCTAGATTCGCCACCACCTATTAGGCTGTTAGCATTTGTTGATCTCCCAGTGAAGGCGGCTCTTGTTCCAAACTCATCAGGAGTTAAAGCAGCACTGGTGGACATGGTTATAATATAGCGGATGACAACAGATGATCAACAAGAAGAAGATTCAAATAAAGCAATTGAACTATTTGATTGTTGTTTGCAACAAGCAATCAAGCGATGAGTTTAATTTTGAGAATAGCTTGTTTACTGTAAATTATTGTTAACTAATTCTTTGGAGGATAAAAAAAATCAAATCCGACTAGAAGAAACAAGTTCCGGACTTTCAAAAAGATGCCAATAAATTTAAAAGGCCAAACCGACAGCAGAACTGTTAACAATCACGTTCATTTCCAGGCAACACTGGATTAATTGAGACAAGTACTATGTACATACTGAAGCTACCTTGGTTAAATCATACTGGTATGTTATCTATCGTCAGTCGAGACTGTGCTGGGCAGAAAACTATTTTTTTAGATTTTGTTATGCACTTATTTTTAAATTGATTCGATTCGATTTGATTTGATTTAACTTGATGTTTGATCTATTACTAACAATCGTTCACTTCATGAATATAGAGGAGCATAGACGACATGAAGTATACTCTGTTACTGTCAGTCCTGATGGGCTACGATTGGCCACTGGTGGTCTAGATGGTAAAATTAGGATATGGTCAATTCCAGACATTTTAAAATATAGAGAAGATAAACTACCAAAAGATGATTTCATTTGTAAACCGCTTTGTTCGATGGCAAGACATACTGGTGCAGTTACAGTGGTAAAATTCAGTCCAGATGGTAGATTTTTAGCATCAGGCTCTGATGATAAGATTCTTTTAATTTGGGAGAAGGATGATGATATGAGACCAAGTTTAGGTGATCAAGATAACGCTGAGCATTGGACTGTAATGAAAAGATGTATCGGACATGATAATGATATTCAGGATATGGCATGGGCTCCTGACTCCAGTATTTTGATCACAGTTGGTTTAGATAGATCCATAATCATATGGAATGGTTCAACTTTTGAAAAGATTAAAAGATTTGATGTTCATCAATCCTTAGTTAAAGGTGTTGTATTTGATCCAGCAAATAAATATTTTGCAACTTGTTCTGATGATAGATCAGTTAGAATTTTCAGATATCAGAAGGGTTCAGAAATATCATTCTCCATTGAAAGAACAGTTTTACAACCATTCAAAAAGACACCGCTAACTACTTATTTCAGAAGGTTGAGTTGGTCCCCAGATGGTAAACATATCGCTGTTCCAAATGCTAAAAATGGACCTGTTTCCTCAGTGGCTATTATCAATAGAGGTTCTTGGGATTCTGATATAAGTTTAATTGGACACGATAGTCCCTGCGAAGTAGCATGTTTCTCACCATTATTATACGAAGTTAAGATGCCAAATGATGAAATGAAGCTCACATCCATCGTAGCCACTGGTGGTCAAGATAATAGATTAGTCGTTTGGAGTACGGTTAAACCAACACCTGTTGCTATATTTGATGATATATCATTCAAATCAATTACTGATATCGTTTGGACGCCTGATGGGCAAACTCTATTCATGACCTCATTAGATGGTACAATAACTGTCATTGCTTTTGAAGTTGATGAGCTGGGAAGAGCCATTCCTGTTGAAAATAATGATGAAATATTGAATAAATATGGTGTTGATAAAGAAAGCATGATATTTCCAGAAAGTAAGAGTCAATTAATTCTTGAAGATAAAGCTGCAGAATTTCAAAAAACTCTCACGGAGAAACATATGGATAGGCTATTAAGTATTGAAAATGTATCATCAACGACCAACTTATCTGCAACGGCACCTTCTTCAGGATCGAAGGCAATTAGTTCGCAATTGCCAACACCACAGGCATCAAATAGCTTAACATCTTCACCAAAGAAATCACAACCAAGTATAATAGTACGAAGTTCTCCAAAACAATTTCCGACTATTACAAATACACCAAATACCATAAAAGCATTACCAATTGCAAAACTTAATGCTGTTGTTACCAAGAATGGTAAAAAGAGAGTGGCACCAACGTTGATCTCGGTTTCATCTTCATCATCTAACTCTGCTAATGATAGATTTAAGAATGTGTCTATTGTTTCTAAACAAGTAAAAGAGAGTAAAACTATCTCAACTCAGTTATCACAGACTGAATATCCATTGCCAAAATTTGGTGTTCATACTGCTGTCCATGGTTATTATGTTAAAAGAACTACGCAGGCTGATGATGAAGATGAAGATATGGGAGATGAAATTGAAGATTACGAAGAAGATGAAGAGGAAGAACAGATATATCCAGCTAGAAAGAGATACAAGCCGGTTGGTCATTCAATTGTCAAGCTAAAGAATTATTATGAGGCTACATATATCGTATTTAAAAAAATCAATTGTCCCACAGATCCTGAAAAATTTGTCACATTGCAAGCTATTAATGTTGATGATGAGTATGATGAAGAGAAGGAAAGCTCAAATCCAACTATATTAAGATGCGTGTCTCATAATGAATTACTATTTGAGCACTTTTTACCTTATAGAGTTATTTCAATCACTGGTGAATATAATAAAAATTGGATTATTGTCACCGATGATGGTTCTTTGATAATATATTCTGCTCATGGTAGGCTATTATATCCAAAGACTGAACTAGGTTATAATATCGCATATATGATTTGTCGTGACTCCATTTTATTAATAGTCACCGAAGATTTCATCATTCATACGTATGACTTGAAGGGTGAAAAGTTTAAAAAATTCCATTCTAAGATTTCAATGGCACCTATATTGAACTATGATAGACCTATAGAGGATATGAACAAGAAATTTTACATTAAATCCAATTTAAATGATGTTGAGATAATCAATGGTAATATATTAGCATATTTGGATTCAAATGAGGTTTATCTATTTGATACCGCTATGAAATGTTGGACTAAGATTATCGACAATTATTATCATCAGTATAACAACTTTGATTATATCTGGGTGGCCAGATTAAATCAGCCATATGTCAAATTTAATGATGAAGTTGACGAAACTAAGGACAATGATCATACTAGTAGTACTAGTAGCATTAATAATATTAATAAAAATAATAAAAATAATAACAATAATAATAATGATAATGATAATGATGACAATAATGATAATGATGACAATGACAATGAAGATAGTAATACTAATGATGATAATAATAATAATAATAATAAAAAGAATAAGGACAATACTAATAATAATGAGAAAAATAACAATAATAATAATGGTATCAGTAATGGCAAATGTAAGGTTGTTACCGTTGCTGTAGATGATGATTATGGTCAGGATTTATATGATGAGGAGGAACTTGAATTGATTGATTACTCCAAGAAATTGGCATTTTTTGAAATCTATTTGGACAGTATGAATAAGCTGGGTTTTGATGAATCAGATAGAAATCAAGTAGAGAATGAGTTAACTCAGTTACAAGGTAAAACTGAACTGTTCGAACTAGTCAGATCATAATACTTTTAATGATTGTGTTAATTATGACATAAAAACACTATTCTTTATTTAGTTAGTTAGGATATTATACTAAAATCTAATAAAAGACGTTATTAATTCATTAGTTGGGAAATTAAAGTGTAAATATAGTTTTACTTTATTAGCACAGTCCTTTTTTCTTTTTCCTTTAACAATAGTTGAAGGTCCTTGGCCGGAAGTGCAAGTCCATTGGTATTCTTATTACATATAAAGCAATTTGGATTCTTTTTGTATCTATTCAGAAAGCATGCTTCACAAAAATAATGATTACATGAAGTCCTTATTGGCGATTTATAGTCCTTCTTACAAATGGGACACTTAAATGGGATATCCATTGTGTTTACCTGTATATCATCTAGAGACTTATCTTTGGATTTATTAGCGGTATCCCACTCTTTGTTCAATTTCCAACCAGCTTTGAAATCATCTCTTGCATGTAAGAATTTACAACTGTCACCATACCCACAAAACCCAGTCTGTTGATAATCTTTACAAAGATCTCTCTGAAAATCAAACATTGTAGTTGACCTTATATTCGAAGCTTGTTTCTTCGGGCCTATCTTATCCATGTTATTCTTATTATTAGCATTTGGTTTGTTGATATATGTGGTGTAATTTGCTTGTCCCTTGTAGATACCATCATCTATATCAGAGTCAGCAGAATTTGTCTTCATTTCCTTCTTTAATCGATCTTCTTGTAATAATTCCTCATTAAGGATATCAACTCTCGTGATCTCCTCATTCTTTGATAGTTGTAGGTCCTTATCAGTGAGCTGTTTGATCTTGTTGTTTAATTTATTCGGTGAATTACTAATAGATGATTTCTTTGCCTTTTTGAAAACAACTGGCTTTGAAGATTCATTTTGACTATCTGAATCTGAATCTGAATCTGATGTTGTCACCTTTCGTACTGATACTGTTCTAGCAGATATGTTTCTCTTTTTGAACATCTAAAAATTGTTGATAACAACAAAGTGGTAAAAAGAGTTATAATGATGAGATGAGTATATCATTTTACATAATTTATCAGTGTGTACCTTGACATGTCTGGATGTTTACATTTTAGTCAATAATACTATAATAGGAGAAAAATATTCTAGCTTGTAAACTATCTAAACTAATCAACTATTTGAGTTCAGACGAATATTATGACAGAGCATGATATTAATGGAGAGACAGATATAGATAAAGCAAAACCAATACTTAAAGATGAAGAAGATCAAATACAAAAAAGAAGAAAGATTGAAGATAGGAAAATAGATGAATCATCTGAACTTACAGCTACAAAATCCATTGACAATCAACAAGTAAATACAGTAGATCAAGAAGATATATTACAAGATGACCCCAAGTTAGGATTTCCCAAGGAATTTCAAGTCACATTGGATGATATAAAGAATATCAATGACTTTTCAGAAATTTCAATGAGATCCAATAAATATCTTAAAACTATAATTAAAAACTGGGAGAATGATAACATAATTCATAATAATGATGGTTCATTATTATTAGAGACTAAGAGAAATTTATTACCAATGTTTGTTGAATTAAGAAAGGGGATAATGGATCAAGATCAATTTATTTCATTGTTGACTATTATATATTATTTACAATTGAAAGATTATTTAAAGGCAAATGAAAGTTATATGAAATTAAGTATTGGTAATATTGCATGGCCTATTGGTGTTATTTCTATTAGTATTCATAGTAGATCAAGACAATCTAAGATTGCTAACAGTAAGGCTAATATCATGATTGATGAAAAGACAAGAAGGTGGATTACAGGTGTTAAGAGATTGATTACTTTCAGTGAGAAGTACAATAATAATCAATATTAATTTGAAACGTACAGGATATAGATTACAATAATAATGATAATTATTATTAAATTTAATTTCAATAAAAAAAATGATGTAATACAAGTACTTTTTCGAAAACCTAGAGTGTAAAAACCTAAAATATATATAGTAAGCCTGTAAATGATATCAATGATAGTGATAGCGATAGTGATGACAATAATGATAATGAGTATATTAATGATGAGAATGTTAGTGAGTGTGAATGGAAATGAAAATGTGATTGTGAATACAAATAATGACGATAGTGAGAATAAATTGATATAATGATAAAATGATAAAACTGAAATGGTGTCAATGTGACAGTATGATAAAATGATAGTAATATGGTGATGATATGATTAGGAAAAAAAGAAAGATAATAAAACACAAACAAAAAATTCTTAGGAATTAGGTGAGCCAGATGATTGAATAGATGAAGAAGATGGAGATTTTTCAGAAACTTTATGAACTCCAATAATTTCACCCCATTCCATTAATTGAAAAATCAATGTCATATTTGGGCTAATATCAGGAGCTTTTTCCTTTAAAAGATTATAAGAATCATTTAGATTCATGTTATTTAATTTCATGATAAATGCCACAATTAATGATGCCGATCTACTTATTCCACATTGACAATGAATTAATACTTTTTTATTGGAAATAAGTGTCTTATGAATTAATTCAGTTAATATTGGTAAATCTTGACATAATTTTGAAGTATGAGTCCATGGTACAAAATAATAATCTGATGATCTTTCATTTTTAAGTTTAGTATAATATATATCATTTGAATTTGATCCAGATAATTGTAATAATTGACATTCTTGCAATGGAGTTAATTCTTTAGCAACATTAATAATCAGATCAAAGTCAGAGACTTGATGAAATTCAGGTTCTGAATAAAGATAAAGATTTGGTTCTAATACACAGATAGGACCATTTGGATAAGCATTTTCTTTAGCATAATCAGAATCATCTAATTTGATATCAGTAAAATTATGAACTAGAGTCTGAGTTCTTAATTGATCTCTACCTAAAGTTGCCATTGATGATGCCATTGATGAATTATCTGATAATTCTGAACCTCCAGATCCTGTTGATATCATTTCTTTTTCCTCATATTTAATGTTTTCAATTGGGGATGACGTTAATGAAGGATTATATAGTTGTAATGGAGTAGATGGTATTAATGGAGATAAATTATTTGGACTGGAGCTTATAACTGAACCAAGAGATGAATCAAAGCTAGGTACAGCAGAATTTCCCTTTGAATTATATTCAGAATTTGAAATACTAATAGATCTAGTTCCAGTAGTATTACTATTATGATCAAAATTTGTTGAAGATAATGAATTCAAGTTTACAAATGGATTGTTGGAAGATAATGATGTTTGTACGTTCTGTTGTTGCTGTTGCATTGGTTGTTGTGCTTGTTGTTGTTGTATTATTGATTCAGTCTTGGGTATCGATAATGATAATGTAGTTCTTCTTTTCATATCATGTTGTTTAGTAGGATGACGAGTCATTGATGGATGTCTGTAAATATTTGGTTTTATATTATTAACATTGTTATGAATATTATTATTATTCTTGCTAACACTATTATTATTAATACTGTTTGTATTATTTATCTTGTTGGTTGTATTTGGAGTTGAATTAATATTAAAAGAAGTATTAGCAGGAGATCTTAATATAGGGAAAGTTGTCGTAGGAGATTTTAAAGCTGATTGTTGTTTAACAATGGTATGATTTGAATCTAACATATTCAGAAAGGGATTATTGAATGCAATATTCATATTTGATAATGATGATGATGAAGATGATGATAATGGTGATGACGATGATGGAGAAGATGAAGAAGATGTTGCTATATTATTGGTGTTTGTACTAATGGGGTTCAGTATTATTGGTGCCTTTGATGTTGAGGCTGATGTTGATGTTGTTGATGTTGAAGTATGTGTTGATGTTGAAGTTGAAGTGGAGGTGTGTATTGCTTTAGAATGTGTATTATTATCTAAATTTGTTACTATAAGTGAAGATATATGATGTACAGATGTAATAGGAGTTATGACTGAACTATTATTAGCAATTGGAGAATTATTAATCGAACTATTCAACTGTAATGATAGATTTTTAGTATTTCTTAATTTTGATTGAGGTGATGATCTTGTAAAGGATATGAATGTATTATGATCATGATCATCACTCATGATGAGAAATCTTTTAACTTATATTATATTTGTAATTTAAATCAATGAGTGTCTTGTTATGTTTTGCTTTATTTAGTATTGTATTGTATTGTATTGTATTGTTAAGATTACTATTTAATTTTATTTGATGTTACAAGAGATAATGGCGGTGTTTAAAAATAGAGTTATTAGTGATGTTATTAATAGACTGTTTACCGAGATATTGGCGGTGTTAAAATTGCAGGAAAATAGCTTGAAAGGAATGAATAAATTTCAAAGGTAGAGGCAGTATCGTATAGTATTGTGTTGTGTTGTGTTATATTGTCTTGTATTGATAGATTGTATTGATAGATGAATATCGGAATGATAGGTTAAGAATAATTATTGGTAATTTAATTGAACAGTTACTTAGTGATTAACAGTTTTTGTTTCCAAATTGTTTAATATTTTTATTTTTATTTTTGAGATTCTAAAATTAGTTTTTTTTTTTTTTTTTTTAATTGTTTTTGCCGTGAGAATTTTAAGGTACCAATAAAAATTAACTATGTGTGGTTTTTATTTCGGTTCACGGTTCGAAATTGACCGGTGTATGAATTAATAAGAGAAAGTATTTTAAAGAAGAAGTCTCAAAGATAAGAGAGGTTACCCGGTTATTTAATGTTTATTATTATCAGCCGTACTACTATATACTATATAGTATAATATAAGCCTTATAAGTAAGCCATTCATTAATTATTAGTTTATAAGCCATTAAACCCATACATTATAAGCCATAAGACGATAATTATCAAAATATTGGAAAGATTATAGATATAGAAAGTCTAATTATCATACATACATATATCATATATTTAATTACATAGTTATTGATTAGCTATAGATAGAGTGTGATACTATTCTAATATTTATTTACCCACCAATTTATTGGATCTTTCTTGATAATTCTCTAATACACTATTAATATTTAATAATTCTTCCTTTATTGAAATTATATCCATTTGCATCCTTTTCCAATCATCAAAACAGATATATACTAAATCACCAGTATAAACCATATTATTTGGTACCATTGTTGGTATTAAAGATGATGATAAATTATTATTATTGACATTGATATTGCCATTACCATTAATGTTATTACTATCATTATTATTAGTTCCAAAAGATGATTGAATTAATGGATTAATATAGGAATTTGATTCATTTATCTTTAAACTATAATTTGAATTTGGTAATTGATTTTCAATCTGATTTGGATTTGGATTTGGATTTGGATTTGGATTTGGATTTGGATTTGGATTTGGATTTTGAAATTGATTTTGATTATAAGTATGGTTATTATTTAATCCATTCAATACAGTTTTATTATTTAGATTAACTATATTAGATTTATTTGAATATATTTCATTTTCTTCTTTTGAATTTTCTCTTCTCTTTAGAATTCCATCGAACTTTAAATTCTTTACATTTTTCTTATTAATAATAGTATTGTTATTACTAAGTTTATCAATATTATTAGTATTGTTATTCTGGTTGTTGTTTAACATTGAATTGAAATTATTAGATTTTGGTATTTGTTGAATATTTGGGTAATAAATATTTTCCATTAATCTATTACCATTACTATTATATTGAGAATTACTATTATTATTGATATTGCTATTATTATTGTTATTCATATTATTTATATTATTCATATTATTTATATTATTTATATTATTATTAATATTATCTGTTATATTTCCATTTTGTCTGATTGTTGATGAATCAGGATAAAACAGTTGTTGTTGTTGAAATTGTTGTTGAGGTTGAAATTGTTGAGGTTGTTGTTGAAATGGTTGTTGAAATGATTGTTGAGGTTGTTGTTGAGGTTGTTTAAAATGATTAATGAAAGATTCTGCAAATGATAAACTTTGTCTATTGTTGTTAATACCATTATTATCATTATCATTAATATTAGTATTGGTATTAGTGGTCTTAGTATGATCAATATCTTGAAAAGATATTGATTGATCTTCAATTGATTTAGAACCATGATTTTTGGATCTTGAACTACTAAAGGATGTACTCATATTAGCTTAATAATTTACTAATATTGAAAACAAAATGATAAAAGGTTTAACCTATAAAGGTATATACATTATATATATAATATATACAATCTACATAATCAAACGTAATTCATTTACAGTGTCTACAGTGAGATGAGTAACAAGCGCTTAACCACAAAAACAATTAAAAAAAAATTAAAAAAAAATTAAAAAAAAATTAAAAAAAAAAATTTGACACTTCATTATTTTTCATTTACCCGTGTTCATTCATCCAGCCTTACAGTAAATAAAAAAAGAAAAAAAACAATCAGAAAAGAAAAAAATCCAGCTTTGAAGTCAGGGTAACCCCACGTGGGTCATAATTTAATCAATTTTAAACCAGAATAAGGTCATAAGACTCTTGTCACCAAGAAAAATTTTAAATGGTCGTGTGCCAAACTTCCCTTTTCTGTTTGTCTTAGTTAATCATTTATATTACTACAGGTATCTAAGTGTCGTGTGACTATTTCAAAGTTTTATTCAACCTTATATTGAACTTGAGAAATAATTTTAAATCATCTCACTTATTCTGGATCAATAGAATATATTTTTGATTTGCGGCTATTATATATACATATAATCTCATATCATATCATATATATTGTATATGGATTTAATTTCATACTTGATTATTTTATATTAATTGATATTAGGTTTTACTTGTTGTTGTGTTTTTTTGGTTTTTGTCCTAGTCTAAAGACTGTTGTTATAGCTGTTCAAACCATCGTTCTTTAATTGATTTAATTCCTTGATATTGGGATATTGGGATATTGGGATAAGTCTTATCACTGCTATTGGTGCTTTTACTGTCATTTGCTCATAATTATACTTTCATTTCTATTATCATAACTATCATTATTACAAATATTATTATTACCTAGTATTATTACAATTGATAATGAAGTTCTCACTTTCTTTAAAATATAATTCTGTCCCTGAATGGCAAGATAAATATATTGCCTATTCAAATTTGAAAAAATTGGTATATGCATTACAAGCTGAACATTTAGGTAATTTAGATCATTTGGAAAATCAAGATAATACCGCTGATGTTAGTTATTCAAATTCAAAAGGTGAATTTGATGATGATGAAGATGATGAATTGGAGGATGATGACGATGATGGTGATGATTCTAAAACTGATACAGATACTTCTGCTAATCATACTGCAATTAATAAGCTTAAAAATTCAACTGCTAAAGTGACTAAAGATTCTTTAGCAAAAATTAAAAATTCAAAGGATAAAATGTCAAATAACCTATCAAAAGTTAAACTTGCAAAGATATCAAAATCATCAACATTGAGATTAAAATCAAAATCAAACACAAATTCAAATGTGAATTTAAAATCAAAGGCAAAATCAAAATCAACTCTATCTAATTTAAGATTGAACTTTGGTGGTAATAAAAATGATGGCACAATTGATGAAACTATTGAATTAGAAAGTTTATCAAGTGATGGTGAATTTAATCCAACTAAACAATTCTTAGATAGATTACAGGATGAATTGATTAAAATTGAAGAATTCTATAAATTGAAAGAAGAAGATTTTAATGATCTATATAATGATCTTGTGGAAAATTTAGAATTTTCAAAAGTTCATATAATTCCAAAAGGTCACTCTTGGGATGAAACTCATAATATCTTTAGCAATAATTCCTCTGTTAATCAAGCAATTATTGAATCAGCTAGTGCCTTTAATTTAGATGTTGAAAAAGCTGGTGCTGATAATCATTTTGCTGATGAAGAATTACATGCTGATGCAGATTCTAATTTAGTTCATTCTATTAATGGTGATGTCATTCAAAGACCTGATGATGAAGATGAGGAGGATGATGATGATGATCGTTCATATTCTGAAAATTCTGCTTTATTAACCGCTACTGATGTTAATTTAGATTCAAGAAGAAAAATTACTTTTAAAAAGAGAATAACCGAATTATATGTTGATTTTTGTCAATTAAAATCTTATGTTGAATTAAATAAGATTTCTCCAAGATTGCCAAAAAATTTGATAAATGTCTTGGTACCACAATTAAATCTGATCTATTTGATACTAATGAATTCTTAAAGGATGCCTATACCTTTTCATTTGCCACTGAGACTGATTTAAATAATAAGATTGAATCTTTAATTCAATTCTATGGTTCTGTTACTGGTCAATTTGATAATTTAGATGAATGTAGAAAAAAATTGAAATCATATTTAAGAGAATATATTGTTTGTGAAAGAAATTCAGTTTGGAAGGATATGATTGGTTTAGAATCAAAGGCTAATGATATTAGAGCTACTGAAGGTTCTGAATATAATGCTATATATCATTTAGATTATTTCTCTTGGAAATTACCATTAGCAATTAATCTATATTTTACTAAATTTGAATATTTAAAAATCCCAAAATTTGTTCTTACTGCAAGAGTTTATAAAATGACATTTATTATTGCTTTAACCGCTGTCTTACTGGCTGTTAAAACTTTTAATGATGAAGCTCAACATAGATGTATGGCTCTTATTGAATGTATTGCATTAATGTGGGCTTCTGAAGCTATCCCATTGTTTGCAACTGCTCTTCTATGTCCAATTATGATTGTCCTATTTAGAGTTGTTAAGGATTCTGATACTGGTGAAGTTATGACTGCTGTTAATGCATCTTCTTATGTATTTACTCAAATGTGGTCTTCAACAATTATGGTTTTATTAGGTGGGTTTGCATTAGCTGGTGCATTATCAAAATATAATATTGCTAGAGTTTTAGCTTCATATATATTATATTTATCTGGTACTAAACCAAGAAATGTCTTATTAGCTATGATGGGTGTTGCGGTATTTTTATCAATGTGGATTTCTAATGTTGCTACTCCAGTCTTATGTTATAGTTTAATTGAAGGTATTCTTCGAACAATGGATACTGAAACTCCATTTGCAAAGGCATTGGTTATTGGTATTGCATTAGCTTCAAATATTGCTGGTATGTCTTCACCAATTTCATCTCCTCAAAATATTGTCGCCATGGAATATTTAGATGATTATAATATAGGTTGGGGTCAATGGTTAAGTGTTTCAATTCCAGTTTCAATCATTGCAACTGTTCTAGTATGGTTGCTATTAATATTCACATTTGATATCAATAAGACTAAAATTATGGCACAAAAGCCAATTAAAGAAAAATTCACTTTAAAGCAATGGTTTGTATGCTTTGTATTTTTAGGTACAGTTATCTTATGGTGTGTCTTAACTAAATTAACACAAGTATTTGGTGATTCTGGTGAAATTGCTTGTATACCACTGGTCTTATTCTTTGGTACTGGTTTATTATCAACCTCTGATATTAATAACTTCCCATGGTCAATTGTTATTCTTGCTGAAGGTTCAATTACTTTAGGTAAAGCTGTTTCGTCATCTGGTTTATTATCCACAATTGCTAAGGCTTTACAAAGAAGAGTTGAAGATTATAGTATATATGTCATTTTAATAATCTTTGGTATTTTAATCTTAGTGATTGCCACTTTTGTTTCACATACAGTCTCTGCTATTATTTTAATTCCATTAGTTCAAGAAATTGGTGATTCATTACCTGGTGATAATTCAGCTGTTGTTTTAATATTTGGTGTTACCTTATTAGCCTCTTGTGGTATGGGTCTTCCAAGTTCAGGATTCCCCAATAATTTGGCATCTGGGTTGACAGATCCAATGGGTAATAGATATTTAAATGTTGTTCATTTTCTATCTCGTGGTATAACAGCCTCATTACTTGCTTATATCGTTGTCATCACTGTTGGTTATGGTATCATAAGTTCAGTTGCTTAATCTTTAGATTTTTTTAAATAAGAATAATATTTCATTATCAATTATCATTTTAATCTTCCATTATTCATTATCATACATTATTAGAATTCTAATAATAAGTTCACGTCTCTCATAGCATTTGAATTAATCTTGCATTATAATAATAATCATTTAAGCTTTAGTTATTATTGATCAATATTACATTTCTACTCTTTGTCTTTTTTTATATATGTATAGTATTCTTCATTGTTATTAATTAATGTCTCTTTAACGTCATGCTTTGTTTAGCTATTTACCTGTAACATAATCGTTAAAGTCTTTCTTTCAGATTTAAAGCCATATTAAAAATCTAGCTTAGCACCTTCACTCAAAATAGTACATCAGAACACCCATAGAGAATATATTGGCTTTAACAAAATAGTGTGGAGACTAGATAATCTAATCTATACAATGAGGGACGCTACATGACGAATACTGATATAAAACTTATATCAATAACTTGTATCGAATAACATGTGATTCCATTGATAATCTATAAACAAAGATACTATCTGAAACCAAGAATATTACAATTCTTGAGAGTAATAGCTACTTTAGTACTCAAATTGTGAACAAATTTCGAACCCACCACAATAAAGAACTCCACAGCATAATTGAAATTTGAAAAAAGATACTTATTAGGAAAAGAGCACTTTCCAAAATTTAAATTATCTATATTTAACAACTTGATTCAATAGTATTAATTACTTATAAGCCAATCATCATAACACAATATAATGAGTAAAAGAAACGTTTTACTAATCGGTACTGGTGGTGTTGGAACCATTGTAGCTTATGGTCTTCACTATAAGGGTTTATCCAATCTTTCAGTGGTGGTTCGTAGAGATTATAAAAATGTAATTGAAAATGGATGGCAAATCAAATCTGTAGCATATGGTGATATTAAAAATTGGAAACCAGATCATATATATCCAAATGTTGAAACTGCTGCTTCTGAATCCATCAAAGCTAAGACTCCATATGATTTTGTCGTTGTTACTACCAAAAATATTCCAGATGTTCAAAGAGTTCAAGATATTATAAAGCCTGTTATTACTATTGGTAAGACAGTTATTGTATTAATTCAAAATGGTTTTGGTATTGAAGTACCACTATTAAAAGAATATCCTCAAAATGTTATCTTATCTGGTATTGAAAAAGTTGGATCACATAATTTTAACGGTGTTGTTCATCAAGAAACACCAGAATTTACTGATATTTCATATTTTGAAAATTCAAATTTATCAATTGAATTACAAGAGAATAAGGCAAAGGAATTCGTTGAGCTATCATCAAATGAATTCAATAATACAAGTTATAAGTTAGATGCTAAAAAGAATAGATATTTAAAATTAATTTGGAATGGTTCATTTAATACCGTTGCTGCCTTAACTGGTGTAGATACTACAAGATTATTATTATCTGGTGGATTGGAAAGCGTTACAGTTCCAATAATGCAAGAAATTGTTAAAGTAGCAAAGGCAGATGGTGTTGATATTCCAAAGGGTATTGTTAATGATATGGTTAGTTTTACAGGAAACACTTATTTTGAACCTTCAATGCTTGTTGATGTTAAAAAGGGTAATCCAATTGAATTGGAGGTTATCTTGGGTAATTTAATTGAAAGAGCTGACGAATTAAAAGTTGAAATTCCAACGATTAAATTAGTCTATCAATTGTTGAAAGTAGTTCAATTTAAATTAAAGGAAAAGAATGGTTATATTAAATTACCAGAAACTATTAAACCTAGTGATAAAGTTTATCCTGATGAAAAGCAATAAATTCAATTAGATTGAAAGATTAATTGTATGTGTATACATGTTTTACTCAATAGATAAATGACTACAATAATCAGTTTCTTTTCTAAAAAAAACCAAATAAAATGATGTTTATTATAGTCAATAAAGTGTATGATATAAATAAATAAATAGTAAGTAATGTAATGTAATGTAATGTAATGATTCTGTGTCAGTTTGAATATAAATATAATTTGTAATAATTTATAATAATGATAATGAAAATTAATTATATTTAAAAATGCATAAATATATGAATCTCTTTAATGAAGAGAAAATAAGAATTGAATAGAATAAGTGACTAATGTACTTATGACTCAGGAATATAATAATAATAGATTTGGTTTGTTTTAAGCAAAAAGAAAAAGTGAAAAAAAAATTAAACAAATGTTAAAATGATAAAGAATGATTTCGTTGAAGTTGTCATTAAGGATATTATTAGACATGAAATAGTTCATGATAACGATAACCGATAATAAGATGCAAAATAAATAATTGATGAATAAGTGGTATGTGATTAATGTGGTTTCAATTGATTCTTTTAAACCATAAAAGATTCACCACAACCACAGGTACCCTTTGAATTTGGATTCTTAAATATAAATCTTGAAGAAATCTTATCATCTAACCAGTCCATTTCAGAACCTACAATGGAAAATAAAGCCTTTGAATCAATGACAACTTTAACACCATCTTGTTCAACAATTTCATCAAATTTACCAGGAGTTTCAATATATTCTAAATTATAAGTTAAACCTGAACAACCTCTATTTCTAACACCAATTCTAATCATTTGTGGTGTTGGTTGGTTTAATAAAGCACGTAGGTGATTAATAGCATTGTTTGATAATGTTATTAAAGCTTTACGTGGTTTTAAAGTTCTTCTTACTTTCTTCTTTGGTGCAACAGTTGAAGCTGTGGCTGAAGCAGTGGTAGAACTAATAGCAGCAGTAGTTGTTGTAGTATTAGTAGCTTTTACTGTTGCTGTTGTAGTATTTGTAGTTGTAGATGCAAAAGAAGATGGAGTGATCAATGTTGAGATTGAACCAGCAGAGGTAGCAGGTGTTATTGGTTGTGATTGTTTTGTCTGCTCTGTATTTTTCTTCTTTAATAGATCTTTAAAACTTCTAGTAGGTAAGGAGTGTTTAGCCCAATTTGAATCTACAGCAGCTGAATTAGAAGTTACAGATGCAGACTTTGATGTAGAAATAGATGAAGTATATGATTTTAAACCAGAACCTAAGTTGAATCTATGAGGAACATAAGTTGTTGTATTTGTTGCCAATGGGACAGTTTGTAGAAATCTCTTAGAGCCAGCTCCATCAGAAATCATTCTTATAAAGGTTCTTCTTTGAATAGAAGCGGATGCTTGCAGCAGTACTGGGGTGTTACTCAACATTATGTAGATGTATATAATGATAATGAGAGTAAATTATATAGAATTGAAGTATTTAATGTTGATAATAAATATAAATCAAGAATGAATCAATGGTTATATGTAGTTAAACAAGTTAAACAAAATTAAACAAAATTACAAATCCTTAATTCAAACACCAACAATTAAAAAAAAAAAAATGTGTGACTGAATTTATGATTATATAAGCGCTTATGCTAGAAGATTTGATGAAAGGCCGGGTAATTATTGTATTATGACCAATCATAGTGCTGGATTTTGTCAGCGTTGTCAATTTTAAGAACATTCTGTCATTTTCGAATTTTTCCGATGGTTAAAATTTTGTAATTCCGCTCGGGTTTCCTTCTCTATAGAGTCAAATTCAATTTCATTTTTCGCATTAATAGCCAGTGACCCGGGACCGCTGTCGGGTTTGAAAGAGTTTCAAACAAAAATTAGAATTTGGATCACTTTGCTCCATTTACTAAGTGTTTTATTCGGAAGCGTGGAGACTTTCTTAGAAGAAAAACAAAATGGTGTTGGGTTGTTGTAGTTTTATAAGATTAAGTAGATTACGAATTTTATGCTTAAAAGGTATGTAGAGCCTTTAATGAATAAGGAAAATGCTAAAAAATAGATTAAACTGGATAAATAGTAATATAAGAATAGAAATTATGTGATGCAAGAGGGAAACGATTAGAACAATGAGATTAATCTGAAGATTAATTTAAAATAAATAGAAATAAATAGGAGATATAATGTTGAAAGAGTATTGTTATAAAGAACTAGTCTCTCTCTTTAACCATGAATATGAAATTGAATTCTTTTCCAAATTAGGACTAATTTTTTCCCATACTCTTGCATGATATTTATTTATTAAACTCTTTTCATCTTCACTTAATAGTTTAACATTAATCAATTTTTTACAATATGGTACTAATGTTAAATTTTCAAATTCTAAAAATTTAACATCCCCAAATTTTAATGATTCATTACTTTCTTTAATTAATAAATCATTTTCAATTCTAATACCATATTTACCATCTTCGTAATAACCTGGTTCATTAGTAATAATATTACCAGCTTGTAATTGATATTCAATCAATTGTTTTCTTGAACCAATACCAATTGGACCTTCATGAACGTTTAAATATGAACCAACACCATGACCTGTACCATGTCTATAATCAAGACCTTTTGACCATAAAAATTGTCTTGCAATTACATCAATTTGATATCCATTAGTACCATTTGGAAATATTAATTTTTCAATGGCTAAATTACCCTTTAATACTAATGTATAATTATTTATTTCATCCTGTGTTGGATTGGTAAAATGAATAGTTCTTGTAATATCAGTAGTTCCTTCTAAGAATTGAGAACCACAATCATTTAAATATATCTTTGATGGATCAATCATAAAACAATTATCCTTAGTTGGAGAATAATGAATAATAGAAGCATTTGAACCAGTAGAACTTATAGTTTCAAATGAATTACCAACATAACCTTCTTGCAATTTCCTAAATTCAATTAATTTTTCACCAGCATTAAATTCATCAATTAGATTTTCTTTATTGATTAATAGATCTTCTAAATATGCAAAAAATTGTATAATTGCAATACCATCCTTTAATTGAGCCTTCTTAATATTTTCAATTTCAGTTTTATTCTTGATTGATTTAAATAATTCAATTGGTGATTCAATTTGTTTAAATTTACATTTATTTAAATTTCTAATGATTTCCCACGAGACATTATTCGATAATAGAATCATTTCATTATTTAACTTCAATTCATTAGTACATTGATTCAATTCAGACCAAATTTCATTATATGGTTTAATAATTATATTATTTTCAATTGATAAATAATTTTCA
Source organism: Ruyongia chambardii (assembly GCA_030574595.1). NCBI lineage: Eukaryota > Fungi > Ascomycota > Saccharomycetes > Phaffomycetales > Wickerhamomycetaceae > Ruyongia > Ruyongia chambardii. The sequence continues at coordinate 22,500 of JAJMFI010000038.1, forward strand.
ATTTCCTTATCTAATTCATTTATATTATTCATGAATAATGTAATTTTGGAATCTTTAATCAATAAGTATGAGTAGAAGACTGGATTATAAATTATATCAGATCCTCTTAAATTTAATAACCAAGAGATTTCATCCAATGAAGTTATCAAAATATTTTTACAGTTATAATTCTTCAAGACTTCATCTTGTAATCTTTTTAATTTATCAGTAAATGATTCACCAGAATACTTTAAGTCTAATATGATTATACTATTTGATGGTCTTGATGGGATCTTTTCAAAATCATCCCATATCTCATCAATTAAATTGGATTTTATTGCAACTAATTCAATTTTGACTTTTTTATATTTATCATTTGTAATTATTTTATTAAAGATAGATTCTTGAAATTTTAAAACTTCAGTATAGGTAATTAATTTTGGATCAATACCAATTTTCAAAACTTTATTATTACCAATACCTAAAGATTGATCAATAGCTTCATTAATAATCCAATCTTCCCATGTAATATTACCAGAACCTTGCTTTAATAAATTCCAATTGAAATCTAATTCTTGACTCGCTTGATTGAAATATCTACCATCAGTACTTAGCATACTTTTACCTTCTGGTATTTCATTGAAGTTTAATAAATCTCTAGTAATAATTGCAATACCTGCACTACCTGAAAATCCACTGATAAAACTTCTTCTTTGATCAGATAATGAAACATATTCAGATTGATGTTCATCCTCGCTTGGAACAATGTAACAAAATAAGTCTAATTCTTTCATTTTGATTCTTAATTCTTGTAATCTCTTTGTAGTATTGACATTTTTAGTATTACATAGACTATCTGAAGAATAAATAGAATCAGTAGAATTTGATCTTCTTGGAGATGGAGAAGTGGAACCGCCAGATCTTCCATCTGGTGAACCACCATTAGAAATACTTGATTTCCGTCTTGAAGAATGATATTGTCTTAATAACAATGAAGCAGTTTTCTTTTGTCTTGATAATAGACCTGGAGAACATGTACAATTAGAACAAGGCCTACCAGTTGCAGTAAAAGTGGTACCAGCACTTACCCTTGTGTTAAAGGTAACAGCAGCAGAATTTATGGCAGGAGCAGCAGCCATCGATCCATTCATGCTGAACATAGAAGGCTTTGGAACTACTCTCTGTGACATGATGCTGATATTAGCCCTTATAATAGATAGCAATGATATTTTGATGGCACTTAATCAAAAGAAAAAAACTATCCTCTAGTTTACTTTGATACTAATATAAAGTTCTGTAAAGGGTGTTGTTGAGATTAGAACTGATAGTACCACTGACTTATAGAATGGATTATGAAGTTAAGAATATCAAATGAAGCAAAATGTGAGCAAGTGATAAATACCTAACGCCTCCTAATTATATACCAATTAGATTCGAGAAATTCGTAATAAATTTCTCTCTACTAAAATTTCTAAAATTGCACCACCAAAAACAAAAAAAAAAAATTACACAAAATTTGCTCTAGGCAGAAAATTGGTAAGCGCACAGACTCGAGATGAGATTTTCTGTCTAAATTTCGAGGCAAGGGAAGGCAGGGCTCAGCTTGGGATAGTAATTTGTGTGCGAAGCATTTTGTGAATATCTCTCTATCTGTATCGTGTAGCCATCGTCTTTTATATTGGTGTAGCCAACGGCTTATTCAGCATCATGAATAATTACCTTTATATTGCAAGCATTAATATATATATATGCTTATTGAAGCAATAATCATTCCTAAAATATCAATAATTCATAGTATAAATCATTATTTACATTATATTAAGCATAATTAAAGGTTGCAGATGTTAAAGTATAATTTTATTGTTACTATGACTCTGACAATTTAATTAAAATTATTAGAGTATCATAAATAATAAAAAAAATTGAATTTTACCTAGTTAATTTTTTATTACCAGCAATAAAGTCACGTGATCAAAGTATTCTAGAAAATGAACACTCGAACATTTATTATATGTGATTGATTTACCACCACCAAGTGAGTACTACTGCTACATTCATTATGGGTTCATTTATAAAATATTATCTATATTAAAGGATTAAATATCATCATCATTAGAATTATCATTTGCCCAATTAGAAATATCCTTGAAGATTTTCTTTGAATTCTTCAAATCTAATTCCCATTCTTCTTGTCTCATTCTTAATTCAATGTTTTCACAACCTTCAATTAAAACAATATGACCAGATATTATTTCCTTTAATCTCTTGAAAGTTATTAATGGTTTGAAGTTTGTTAATTGAATTAAGTTTCTAATTTCAAGAACTTTCAAATTACTGAAATATCCATCTTCTATAATCTTCGGAATTGAATCATTGGTTAATAACCTGCAATTGTTCAATGATAATCTATTTAAAGTTTCACTGCAATTTAATGCTAATTCCCAAAGACTTCTATCAGTAATAGAACAACCAGCAAAACCCAAAGTTTCTATCTTAGGACATCTCTTACTTATTTCGAATAATGATAGATCTGTTATATAGTTTGAATTTGAATGTCTTCCTAAATTTAATGATTTCAAATTGGAACATTTCTTAACAATCTTTATAATCCCTTCATCAGAGACTTTAATACATGCTCTTAAATCTAATACCTCTAAATTTGGACAATTCTTGGAAATTATATCAAGGAAGAGATCATCAACTCTTTTGGAACCTGGTAATATTAATTTCCTCAAATTTTTATTTTGTGAAATCATCATTTTATTAGGAAGAATTTGAGGACATATATACATTTCAATCCATTCTAGTGAACCACCGTAAAACATTGGTGAAATTTCATCAATGTCTAATTGTGAAATCTTTGGTAATTTATGAAGGATGAACAAGGAAGTATGACTCTTCTTCTTACTAATGGTTTTTGTTTCATTATTATAATTATTGATATTATTATCGGAATTTGTCATTGGATAAGATGAATTTGATGATGAAGATGAAACTAATGATTTTTCCTTGAAATTTTTCCATTTACTCAAATCATTGAAAAATAGTTTTTTAGTTAGTATTTCAGAAGTTATTCTATACCATAATCTATTAACAAAAAGACAATTGTATAAATAATTCTGAGATTTATTATATGAAGTTGATGGTATACCGTTATTTGAAATATTGGAATTATAAGATTTTGACCACACTCTTTTGGCAATCTCTTCATTTTGATATATTAATAACGCATGCTGATATGACATTGGATTTCTTCTTACTGGTGATTCTTCAATTGGTAATGAACTTTGTAAATCAATATATGAAATAATTCTATTCACAATTTCAGGAATCTCAAAGACAGGATGTGTACTCTTCTTGATTTGTTTAGATTCTGATTCTGGTTGTAATTGTGATTGTAGCTTTATTGGATCTATTATTAAACTTGTAGAAGGTACAATTGATAATTGAGAAAATTCATTGAAAATATCATTTGAAATAGTACCAGAGTTAATTGGAGATACTGGCGAATTAAAAATACCATCTCTTAAATTTTCATCAAAATTTGATAATGGGGATGAGAAAGTAGAAGAAGGCGAAGATGCTGAACCAACTGTTGAACTTGAGGATGTACTAATATTTCTAAGTGCATTCTTAAAGCTAGTTATTATGGTTTTACCATGAGAACTTAATCTTTTTGGGGTTGATGGTGGAGAGGTATAAATTTGTGAAATATTATTCTTTCTTTGAGGACTTGATTGTCTCTTAACCGATCTTTGATTTGGACTAATATCATTTTCTCTTGGACGTTTACCAGATGATATGGTTCTTTGTAAACTTGAAGTTAAATCAGATGATGACATTGTGAATTGAAATAAATTGAATTAAAATATGAGTATATATATATATATATATATATATGTGTGTGTGTGTGTGGATATAGACGATATTGATGCTATAATATAATAGTTGAAAAATGAATATAAATATAACTAATAAATATTATTAAAAGTAATTAACTATGTTTGATACTGATACAAACAAAAACAGCAAAAAAACTAACAGATAAATGAGTGGACGTCAACGCAATACTTAAATGGTGACAATAGTTAATTTAAAGAATTAATACTTGAGAGAATATTGTATGTATTATAATTGATCATGAAGTTTCGAGATAATTTGGAAAACAAAATGAATTGAACCCAAAGTTTATACCCTATATTAATGATAATGATAGTAATACTGATAATAAAAATAACTTAACTCTGATAGTATGAAAGAAAGGATATCAAGGGAGTTAAATGCTGATTGATAAAAAAGGTATCGATGGGATAAATTATAAATATGGTAGAAAAGTGATGAGATGATTAGTGATAGATATGGTTTAAAAAAAATTATTAATCAAATGAGGTATGTGAATGATCTTCTTTACCTATATAATTCTAGGAAATATAATCTTTAAAAAAAAAAGAGTTTAAATGAGTGACTAGTGTTGAACTGTTAAGCTGTTGAAGTTATTTTAAAAGTATTAATGTAGTTCAAGACAAAGAGGGCTTTATCAAGTATTTATAACGTTGATTGTTTTAATTTAAAATTCAAAGGTTGCAGGCAACAAGCCAACTTACTGGCTAATCGAAGCCACTAATGTATTATTATGAAAGATATAGTGCATGATAATAAGATTCCAGACCAGCCTGAGAGCTCTATTGTTATGTTGGACAGTCTTGATATTCTTTAGCAAGCCAAGATGGCTGGTTATAATAAAAAAAAAAAAAAAAAAAAAAAACCTGTAGACTTTAAATGGTACGGCCAACATTAGTAGTAAGATTATGATTAAGGGTGATTATGAAAGTTGTATGAGAAGAATTTAGTAAGAGAATTTGGTGGGACAATGCTGGTTGCAGCTTGTAACATAATTCTAGATTCTATCAGATTTTAGAGCAGTTTGTCTAGGCTAAATTTTCAGGAGTAAGTGCTTGCTGCAGGCTGTCTCAATATAATAGGGCCTAGTTTTGAGGATACACTTGATTGCATTCTGACTTTTCACAATTAAATACAGGTAGTAAGAAATAATGAGTAAAAAATAATAATAAAAAAAAGTATGTTTATTACTATAACTATCATAACTTTGACGACATTCTATATTGCTTGACCCATTTATCAAAAACACCAGGTAGTATCTCTACGTATAGTGTTTATGTCTGGATGTACAGATTATAGTGCAATAATAAAGGGGAAGTAGTAATAGTAAATGATAAAGAATAAACTTACTGGCATATGGAACACTCTCAAATCGAAATGCTAACAATAGATAGCAAATAAATAAATAAAGTAATTTGAAGTATGATAGAATCAAGAGTATTATCTAAATACATATTTTATACTTTTAAATGTAGGTAATGGTTTTTCATACTCCTTCTTTAATTTAGAAAAAAATAGCCAGAATAGAAGAATTACTATAACATATAACATATAATTATGATAATTATATTAATTATATGTTATAGTAATAATACTCATTTATCCTCTACTATTAGCATAAATGAAAGAGCTTGCATCTCATTATCTTGCTAAGAAAGTCTGATCAAGACTTGTTAATTGAGTGAGTACTGAATTATTGAATTCACAATTCACACACAAACTCTTGCTGAATAAAGCATGCTTATTACTACAATGACATATAGTACAAGTAGGCATATTCAGCTAGTAAAATATTCTTTTTAATATGGGAGGAAAATACATTATACTATGAAGTAAGTATTATTATGCTTCTTCAACCAAATGTATTTGACCTCCCTGATTTATCTAAATTAGTAGTATTAGTTTAACCAGTTGTCTTTTTTTGTGCTGGTTTCTTAGTATAGTGAAGATTGTGGTCCGGTTATGTATCTTTCAGTCTGGATATTGAATTCTTCAAATTCTTCATATGGATAGTGTATTTGGTATATATATTGTACTGCCATAAAAACCGGCTTAATACTATAAAGATGGTATGAAATTCTTGATTGTAATATTAATATTACTATACCTACATTCTAATATCCCTGTTTTGCATCCTCCAACCACAAAACTAAGGTTGTTACTATGGTAACTTTGTCTACAAATTTTTTTTTCTGTTTTTTTTTTCTGCAAAATAGTGTTCCCGAAAATTTGAACACTATTAAAATATATATACTACTCCCTCATTAAAACATTTAAACATTCAAAACCTAACTGTATCACTGTTTATATCATTAAAGTGATTACTTTCAAACACATTGTACTATAGCCCTTCTATCTTTTTGTTTGTTTCTGATAAAGTTCTCTTTTATAACTTACCAACTTTCGAAGTTATATTACAGAAGAGGATAAGCAAAACAAGCTAAGAATATATTCAAAATAAAGGTTTGCCATCAAGAATTCTTTTAATAAGATCAGTGATAATATCAATTCTATCCAATTTACTGAATAATAGTACTGCATAGGTTATAATATATCAAGTTTTGCTTAAAACTTTTAAACTAGTTGAAGAATTATTCATACTTAAAGAGATTACTTTAGTAATCATTTATAAAGCATATACTACTAGTAGATACATTTACAATATCAGATCAAACTTAGTTCAAAATTGGTTTTATTTTCAATTTCAAAGAGACTATTCAAAATAATCATAATAAAGATAGGAATTGAAAATTTATGCCCGCTGAAAAGAGTCAATCATCTTATAGTAGACCAGGTTCTACTGGTTCTCTAAAGGATCAGAGTTCAAAATTTAATTACTCTACGAGTAGCAACAGTAATAATAATAATAGTAGTACTGGAAACAAATGGCGAATACCAGGTGGTAGTGATTCATATCAAAATGGTTACTATAACAATACAAACTCATTTTATCATTCAGGCTCATCTCAAAAGTCTTACTACAGTGCAAATAGATATAACAATAATAGTAATGGTTATGAAGATTCTGTATCATCTTCAACTAATTCCGTCCCTAATTCAAACTCAGTTTCATATACTTCAAGAAATAATAGATATTATAGACCAAACTCTTCAGGTTCATACAACTCAGGTTTTCGTGGTGACTCTTCTTATCAAGGAAGAGAACAACGAGCTAATAGTCTGAATGGCAGTAATAGTAATACCAATAACAATGGTAGATATTATGGTTCTGGTAGCTCATATTATGCAAATACTGGAACAGATTCATATACCCCAAAACCTCAACAGCAACAATCATCATCAAAAGCACAGCAGCAGCAGCAGACGCAACAATTAGAAAAAACACAGGATTCATTATCATCGTCATCACAACCCAGTTCTCAACAATTAGAAAATCAAACAAAAGAAACCGAATACCAACAGAAGGATCGTGACCACTACAATAGATATGATAATCAATATTATAGTCAGAAGGGTTACAAAGGCAGCTATTTCCCTAATTCAAACAATTACTCTAGTAAGGCTACCTCTGGTTATAGCAGGAATAGTAGGAATACTTGGTCAAACTCTAGATTGTCCTATGATGGATCCTATAAGGATAATAACTATAATAACGAATCATTCAACTCAAAGAGAAGTAATAGCTCTGCAAGTATATCAGCAAATGACGATCATGACCAATATATACCTTCTGAACAACGTCGCAGAAGCTCTTCAAATAGTGTTAATCAATTATCATCACAGTCACATTCAAGTTCACTATCAAAATCACAATTTAAATCGCAATCACAACCGGAATCTAATTCAAAACAACAACAATCAAATACATCTGATACGAATAATATTCAGAGAAAAAAGATCTCATTGATACCCACGGACTTCAAAGATGATGATGAAGACGACGATGAGGATGAAGAGGAGGAGGAAGATGATGAGGAAGGTGATGAAAATGGTGAGGACCAAAAATTAGGAGAAGAAGAAGACGAAGTTGATACTAAAGTATTAAGTGACTCAAGAGAAAATAGTTTACATACGAATCGTCATAATGATAACGAACAAGAACAAATACAAATACAAACACAAAAACAAGAAGAACAAAAACAAGAGCAAGAAATCAAAGAAGAAAAGAAAAAAGAGGATTACAAAGAAGAAGAACATACCAAAACTAATCATGATAGTTTTAGTGCCAGTAAGAAAGCTGAAGATGATAGCCATATTATCAAAACAGACAATAAAATTGGATTGATACCATCAGATAATTCTGCTATGAATAAGATCGAACCTAATCTCAACAATAAAGATATTAATGACACAATTGAAGAGTCATCAAAACCAATATTACAATTATGTTCCAGAGTTGCTGGCACAAAAGATACTGATAGCCAAAATGAGAGTCAAATAGCAATTGAATCATCGATTGATAAAATGGAAATTGATAAGAAGCAACAGCAAGAAAAGCCATCCATTGCTGATGAGAGAATTTCAAATACATTAGAAAAAGTTACAAGCCCAAGAGTTGTAGAGATACAGCCTGAAAATGAAGAGAAACATCAAAAGGGTGATGAAGAAGATGAGGAAGATTCTTATGATCTTGAAGATATAGATATGGATCAAGATGAAAATATGGCGTTTGAACAAGAAAATACTCCACCAATTGCAACTACAACTACTGATATAGCAAAAGAAAGCATAACTTCTGAAACAGAAGGAAAAGCAAGAACTCATAAAGATCCTGTTGTTATTACTCCACTGGTACCAGTGACTGCTTGTATCTTCCCACTTGGTGAAAAAGAATATAAGGTTTGGCAATATAAGAATTATAAACCCGAAGACGTTGAAAGATTAAACCCATACTTAACTTCAAAGCCATTCAAAAACTTGCGTGAATTTCCTTTCTTTGAAAAAAATTTAATAAATCATGAAACTGAAAATAAACTACATCTGTTGGAATCACTTACCTCAATAAGAGAAATGACATTGAGACATAAGGCATCTTTGATCAATGAATATTCTTTGAGAAAAGAGGATTGGAATCAAAGGTGTGAACTGATGGACTCTCAATTGAAGAATTTTTATCCTGATGCTGATGCCTCAAATGAAGCTAATGTTTCTACATCAGGCCCAAGTTTAGTTAATAATGAAAATGATACACTTGCTAATGATAATAACCAAGGATCTTCAAGACGTGGTGGTAGATATCATGGGGATACTGTTAGATCTGAAGCTGAATTTTTAGAAATTCTGCAAAATTTGGAAAAGGAAAAGGAAAAGGATCCATTATATAGAGCTCAACAGGTTGCCGCTAATATTCCTGATATGATTTTAGATCCGGTTCAAAAGGGTTATAGGTTTGTCAATACGAATAACTTGGTTACAGATAAAGAAGAATGGGCCAAGAGAATCAAAACTGATGCTATTGATACTTTTACAAAAGATGAGCATCAATTATTCTGTGAAGGATTTTTATCACATCCCAAAAAGTTTGGTCGTATTTCTGCTTCAATGGGTGGTTTAAGAACAGCGAATGAATGCGTTCTTCATTATTATAAGACAAAGAAAACAGTCACTGATTATAAACAATTACTTGCTGAAAAGAAAAAGAAAGGCAAGAGAGGTGTTAAACCAAAAGGTCGTGGACCAAAGTCTCAAAAATCAACTAGTACTAATACACCAATTCCTGGTACTCCAATTATTGAAAGTTCGAATGAAAGTGCATCTAGTAGTACATTACATTTAGAAAACTTTATACCTAAAGCTGCGTATTCTGAAGAATTATATACTGATACTGGAAGACCTCGTCGTGCTGCTGCTCCTGTCTTTGAAGATTCTGAAAAAGTTAGTCGTAAACACTCATTAGATAACTCTGAAAGTGATGAAAGCAAAGTACCACATTCTGATGCATCTAGTAAAAATATTGCAACGTCTTCTTCTAATACCCCAACTACTGATATCTCACCCATTAGTGATGTTACTGGAAATAGTGAAATCGTCAATGATACTGGTAACTCAGAAAGTCCTGGTGTTGATAATAAGTCTGGTGTTGATTTGATAAAAGGAGACAATGTTGATGCAAGTCAAATAGAACCACCAAAGAAAAAACAAAGAAATACTAAACCTAAAAAGATTGAAACTGAAGTTACTGTTGTTGAATCAGTAGATGAACCAAAGAATAGAGTTATAACAAGTTATTGGAGCATTAAGGATGTTAAATTTTTTTCCGAATTATTAGAAAATTATGGTACACAATGGATAGCTATTGCTGAAAGAATGAAGACTAAGACACCAACTATGATTCGTAATTATTTTCAAAGAAATGCTGATACTCATGGTTGGAGAGAAGTTGTTTATAAAGCTAATGAAAGATTAAATTTGACCCAAAATAATGAGATTGATCATAAGCAGGAAGTAATGGTTTCGGTTCATAAGAACCCACCATTGGGGCTATTTACATCATTGACTAATGTTCCAAGTAATGTTGATAATTTTTCCAAATCTAAGCAAGAATCACCAATTCCTATTACACAGATAAGTGGACCAACTTCAACTACTATATCTACACCAGATTCTACACAAATCCCTATACAACCAATTTATACAACATCTAACTCAATATCTACTCAAAAGTATGCTCTATCCAATGGCAATAATGACCAACAACCACCCCATCCTCTATATACTCAGCACCAACATCAGAGTCAAAATCAATATATTAAGCAAATATCTCAATCTCAGTATAATGATCAACAATCATCTGAAGATCAATATCAACAATCTCAAGCTGGACAAACTCAAAATCAAGTATATATACAACAAAATGGTGCCACTTCAACTTCAGGATCAGCATCAGCTTCAGCTATTTCCACCACTGGAAATAAATCTTACTCTGCTAACCAACCAACAAGATCCAATACATTTTCAATTACAAGTTTGTTGAACCCTTCAGAAGAATCTAAACCATATTCTGGCGCAGATTTACCAAAGGCTGGTACTTTTAGTAATGGTAAAAATAGTATAGATAACATAACAGTACCTCAAGAGATCATCGTTAAGAATCAAATTCCTTCTATTCATAATTTACAGCAACAACAACCACAGCAACCATTATCAATGTTCAATAGAACGGTTATTTCTAATGCTCTTCCAACTCCAAACTCTGCTGGATCTTATAATCCATTAAATGCTTTACTTGCCGCAGCAGAAGGTGGTGATACCTGGAATAGACAATCGCAATCAACAACACAATCTAATCATGATTCTTCCAATCAACATCTACCTCAATATGAACATCAGGCTCAAGCTCAAGTTCAACATTCTCTTCAACATTTACAACCAAATCAACATCAACAAGCATATTCACCATCTGAGACAGCAACTCATAATGGTCACCCTATTGCATTCTATCAAGCAAATCCTTCATATAGTTCGGAAAGAAGAGGATGAAATTATCCTTACAAATTTAATCTCCAATTAATTTATTAATTAATTTTATAACTAATAGTTTTTAGTACTTAAATCCTATGGTCTGTATTATCTGGATATGTGCATTCCATAAATAAGTGCTGGTTGTGAATAAATATATTTATATTTAAATATAAATTTTCATTATTAATCAAAACCCCCAAGATCGTAGACTTACTTCCATAGACTTATAAAACTGCACATCTATTAGTAACCGATTGATTCTATTCATTTGTATGGCTATTTCTCATCCTTTTCTCTATTCTGTTTTATTCCCCACTCATTCACTAATCATTAAAATTGCATCACGTGCACTTGCTGCTCGTACCAAAACGTCAACACCAATTTTTTTTTTGTTTGTTTACAGAATTTTTTTTTTTTTTTTTTGCAAATAGGAGAACATTTAGTATATATAAACAGAGATAGTTTATCCTACTACAGTTTTACTTCTCTCTTCTTCTTCTTATTCTTCTTCTCCATCTTCATTATATTTGCTATTCAGCATTATTATCTATCTAGCTTTTAACTCATAAGTCATTAGCATATTCTTACAATATGATGCAGTTTTCCATAGAAAGACCTTTCATCATCGAACTATGGCCATTATTCAACACATTTGTATCTACTATTACTCGTGGTAAATTCATTCCAAATGAGTTTGAATTCATTCAAGGTGTAACTCCATTAAGTACTCTAGGACCTGTACTTTCAGTTATTACTCTATACTATGTTGTTATTCTAGGTGGACAAGCTATCTTCAGAACCTTTGATTTAAAACCATGGAAATTAACATTTCTTTTCCAATTGCATAACTTAATGTTAACTACTATTTCATTAACTTTATTATTATTAATGATTGAACAATTATTTCCAATTATCTATACACATGGATTGTTCTTTGCCATTTGTGATGCTAAGGCCTGGACTCAACCGTTGGTTACTCTATATTTCTTAAACTATTTAACTAAATATTTAGAATTTGTTGACACTTTATTCCTAGTTGTTAAGAGAAAAAAAATCATCTTTTTACATTCTTATCATCATGGTGCTACAGCTTTACTATGTTATACTCAACTTATGGGTAAGACATCTATCTCTTGGGTTGTTATCTCTTTAAACTTAAGTGTTCATGTCATTATGTACTGGTATTATTTCTTAGCTGCTAGAGGTATTAGAGTTTGGTGGAAACAATGGATTACTAATTTCCAAATCATTCAATTTATCTTAGATTTAGTATTTATCTATTATGCCACCTTTATTAAAGTTAGATCAGATTATCATTTATTTAGTTGCTCAACAGAGGGTACCTGTATCAACTGTGTTGGTTCAAATATTGCTACTTGGTCTGGTGTCTCCATTATTTCATCATATTTATTGTTATTTATTCTTTTCTACATTGATATCTATATTAAGAAGGGTAAAAAGGCTAAAGTTGTAAAGAGAATTGGTGGGTTTGGTGCTAAAGTTAATGAATATGTTAATATTGATATCTCCAAAGTTGCTACTCCATCACCATCACCAGCTCCAGGCATGAGAAGAAGAAAGGCTTAAGGCTAATAATTTTCATTGAATTGATTAATCCTTGTTTATTTTTTTGTCATCTATCTTTCTACTTCTCCTTCATCATAGACTTCCTCTTTTATTTTTGCATTGTATCACTAGTATTGTTATTTTTTATAATCAGTTTTATATTCAGTTAGGTATAGCATATATAAATTCACTACAAAAAGACAGATTAATTCAAGCATTTACTACTACACTCCATTAACATTACATTTATGATAATTCATCTATTACATTTTATTTCTAACCTTATTTAATTTTTAATTTAACTTAATTATATACATTTAATTTTTCTAAAATTATCAGTATTTACTATACATGAAATCGAATCGAATCTATGACGATGATATATATTATGCAAAAAAACTAACTAATTTCTCTGTATACTTTTAGATCTTAATTTAGCTAATCTTATGGATTTTATGATATCATCCGTTGTTAAATTACCAATAATTGTGCAAGATTTTAAATTTTTACCATTTTTATCTACTATTATTGAAATTGTTCTTTTAACTGATAATTCTTCCTCTTCACCTTCTAAATCACATAATAGAACTGATTTGTTATCAATATCCATAGAATTTTCATTTGAGTCTACTGTTTCATATGCCTCTTTATCTATTTCAATAATACCAAAGTTTGATGAATAACCTAAGGATTCTTCATTTAATCTTAAAGATTCATTCAGTATTGGATCACAAATAATTTCATATTGTCCTCTTAAAGTGGCAAAATTACCATGCATCTTAACTGGAATTCTAACATTAGCTGCACTTTCATCAATATGTGCCTTTGGTAATTTTGTATTCTGTAAAGCTGATAATAATGAATCCCAAACTAAATCAAATAATGGACCTGAACGACTAAATACTTTAATCTTAGCATATAACACATAATGCCATAATCTCTTTGGACCTAAATCATATTCATCATTATCATCTCTATAGTAAACTTCAATTTTACCATTTTCATCAACGCTTCGTAGACCAACATTAACTTTTAATGAATCTTTTGATAATATACGTGAATGTAATAATGTTTCGTATAATTTTTCAGAAAGTATCATTTCTTCATCAGTTGGCGCACCAACACGACCTCTTTCAACCTCTACTACTGGATAAACAGAAGTATAATCACCCAACGTACCCTTTTCATTCTTTTTTTCAAGCTCTATACCTTTAGCAAAGACAGCATTTACGGCAGCAGCATCGTCATCTATAACTTCAGCTGGTAGATCTTCTTCAACTATACCTCCAGTAATTGTACAAATAACAGTAGTTTTACCAGATTGAACAATAGATGAACCTAATATATTTGTATCCTTTATAGAATCATTCTTTGAGTATCTGCTTAATGAACCTGAACCAATCTCAATGTTTCTGAATTCTTCAAATTTACGTAGATTTGGACGAATACCAATGGCCAAATGTCTTTGTAAT
>JAJMFI010000038.1:36938-55547 GCA_030574595.1 Ruyongia chambardii
TTTTTTTTTTTTTTTTTTCAGTCAATTAGTTTCTATTCTTTATATCAATAAATCAATATACATCGATCGATACTTCAATTAATCAACTAATAAGAACTAGCAATGGGAATATTAACAGTTGTGGGAAGCTTGAACTATGATCTAGTGACATATACCTCAAATATGCCAGAAGGTGGTGAAACAATCGCTGCTGATTCGTTCGAAACTCATTGTGGTGGGAAAGGTTTAAATCAATGTATATCACTTGCTAAGCAAATAACTGACAATAAAAAAGATAAAGTAAGAATGATTGGGAGTGTTGGTGACGATTCCTTTGGCATTGAGCTATTAGATGCCCTTAAAAAGGTTAGCATAGATGTCGAAGGAGTCAAAGTTCATAAAAATATTAGATCAGGTGTTGCTGTTATTATTGTTGAAGAAGAAACTGGTCAAAATAGAATTCTGATATCAAGTAATGCTAATGGTAAAACAGCATTTACTAATGATGAACTGCATGATTTGTTTAAGATTGAAGACTCTAATGAATACGTTGTTTTCCAGAATGAAGTTCCTTCAACAGTTGATATAATTAGATGGCTAAATAAAAATACACCGGGAAAAGCCGTGGTATATAACCCATCTCCATATTATTCATATAGTATTGAAGCACTTGATTGTGTTGATATTCTAGTAGTTAATGAGCTTGAATCATTAGCCATAGCAAAAGATGTCTTTTCCTTGGATGAATATCAAATTTTGCAAGAATCAATTAAAGCTGATCAAGTTAAAGGTTATTCAAATTTAGCCTTAAAGCTTAAAATAAAAATCAGAAAAACTGGTGCTAATTTAGTAGTGATAACATTAGGTTCACTTGGTGCTCTATTTACTGATATTAGTTTGGAAGACGATGTTAAATTCGTACCTTCAAGAAAAATTACAAATATTGTTGATACCACTGCTGCTGGTGATACATTTTTGGGAGCTCTTGTAACACAAGTCGTTGCAGGTGAAGATGTTTCAAAGGCTATGAACTTTGCCACTGTTGCTTCTTCATTAGCCATACAAAAGCCTGGTGCTTCAAATAGTATTCCAACTTATCAAGAGGTGGAAAGAAATATATAATTTTTGATTTGTCATGGTTGATGGTTACATCATATACATAAGAAAGAAAAATGTTATGTTCAGCTCTTGTATTTAAAAAATAACTTAAAGCTATATCTATGTAAATATTCTAATAACAGCATCTTCTAATTTTCTTGATTATGGACGCTGGGAGATGGTACTGCTTTAATATATGGTACTGATATTGATGATGAGTTTGTATCATCTGATCCACTTGAGCTAGGTGATACTGCATTAAATTCTGAGCTTAGCAGCGAGGATGGATCAGTATTTGTAGTGTTCCTCTTATAAGCTGATGTCGATAAACTATGTTTTCCACTGCCCCCTCTTTTTAATAATCTTTTCTTGCGTTGTGTTGTATTCGAGCTACCATCATCACCGATAGGAATAGACAGTGATTCTTGATCAGATAAAACTGATGGATCAATAATCAATGATGCTGATATTGACGAGCATTCTTCTTCTGATAACGAGCCGGAGGAAGTTGAACCAGATGGTGAAATTCCACTTTCTTGATCATCACTATCTTCAGGATTGTTTTCAAATAACATTCTTTGTTTTTGGATGATTTTATATTGATGCTCTTCATATGAATTTCTTGTCTCATTGATTATATGATTGACTTTTTCACCACCTAGTTCATGAGCTGATCTTCTTCTATAGAACAAAAGATATGCAGCTCCAGTTATTGATTTTTCAGCTTGGGTTGATGAAACTCTTGAGTCATCAAAATAATACCATTTCTGATCAGTAAAGTTTTTAGCATATGTAGTGTAATGTCCCCCACCAATCCCACCATAGTGATTATCCACAGCAAACAAATCATAAACCAATTCCTCCTCGTCATCATTGATCTTAGAAATAAATGGCCTCATATCAAGACCTTCAATTGGGAAATCGACAACAGCATCAATCTTATCACTGAAGCTTCTTTGACTTTCAAATCTCTTTAAATGGATTAATAAAACATCAGGGGTGGACCAAATCTCTATTTGCTTTGTGGCCTGGCGGTGCTCTTTACAAGTTGAACAGTACCATAAATCATTCTCACCTAATATTTCTGTCTTAGAAAATAGATTCAAGCATTGACTCAATTGTATTTTAGAATTAGCTTCATCTTTTTTCAACTTTTGATATTGTTCAATTTCCTCATTTACAAGAATCTCTGGGTTGTCCCATGTGTTTTTACCACTTTCTTCATCATTATCCTGACCATTAAAGAAAATTTCATAACTATCGAGACTCCATTCACAAACTAAAGCAGTATGATCGTCTATCAAGAAATTTTCTTCATTGATTTCAGCTTTCTCATTATCAGTGCCATTTTTGGATATATGTGACTGTAACGTATTATATACTTTATCATCAGGAAAGATAGAGTGAAACTCATTGAGAACATCTTCATCTTCATTGCCATTAGAATCAATGTTAACAAATTCATCCGGTGAACTTGGCTGCATATCTACGTCTTGTTTTTCACTGCTTAAATCCTGTTCCTCATCAATTTGTTGATCAATATCTAAATGTTTACCATATGTGTAAAACTTCTTTTTATTTTCATTTATATTAACATTGTTTAATAACTCAGGTAATTCTGCTAAATTACTACTTGAACTATCAGGAACCCACAATTGTTCAGTTGGTGCATCAGAATCATATTGGTAGAGCAAGTCTGTGCTGTTCATACCTTTGTATCCATTGGTGTTAAATCTTCTTGTATATTTTGGTGAAGTAAGTTTAGGATTCAATTGGGTTAGTAGTTTAATTTTGAAAGCATAATCTCCAGAAATGTCTGGATTCGACAATGAAATGTCAGATTCATAACCACCATCAATTGTACCATTGGATGGAGCATCTAACTTATTCTTCAATAATGGAAAGTCATGAATTGTAAATTGTTTGTCATTTTGATTTGCACGAATCTTGGAAAAGTATTTAAATGTACTCAATTGTTCGTATTTATCTTCAATTTTCTTTCTGATGACACCAAATGATTTTCTTTCCTCTTTATTAAGAACAATAAAGAATGGAATACCAAAATCACCTGATCTATTTGCCCTAGCTCTTCTGACTGTAGCTGACCTTGTACTTCTAGCAGAAGAAAAGTGTTTATTATGTTCTTCAACTTCAGAAGATACCAAATTATTAATTACAGGTACAATTATGTCATTTTCCGGATCATAATTTAATTCATACATGACAATAATATCATTATCGGAAATAACATTGGAAATTGGTAGATAGTTTAATTTTGCTTTCATTTTCTCAGTTTGGAAATTTCTGTAGAATTGATTATTGAAAATTTCCAGTAAGAATATTGAATCTGGTTTTAAAGATAATTTTTGTGAAAGATATTCTTTTAGATCATCAAATGTTGAGTTTTTGTTTAACTTCACTTCAAAGTATTTGAGATATCCTGATTCTAAGAACAATAAAATCTTAAACGTCCATACATTTTCAATTGGAAGCGGCAACGTTAAATCATTAAATGGGTCAAATGTTATTGAGACTTTGGAACAGACAGGACAAATCAGAGTAGATTTATATAAACCTGTAAATAAATCTATTATGATCGAATCATTTCTTAAAACATGTTGATTCCAACTATTATCTGCCAGTTCTTTAATCGCTAATGCATTATTACTATCATTTATTAATTCAGGTTTTTCTGTCATTGGTTTTTTTATTATTCTATTCAAATCTTCGTGAAGACCATCCAACAAAAATGCCAAAAATTCCTGAGAATCCTGTTGATGATAGTCAGCAAACATTGAATTAAAATGACCAATAGTTTGCTTAAAATCTCTAGGTATTATATAGCTTGATGATGATCTTTTATTAAATAATGATTGTGTTAAATAGCCAAAACTTGTGGCTAATTTTCCACCCATACCCAATGGATTTGTAGTATTTAATTCCAATTGATACCCGTCATAAAGAAAATAATCTGTTAATTCAGGAATGTGAACGAGACATTGTAATGCAGAATTCATATAGCAGGTATTACCTAAGTTTTGTAAGCCCATTTGTCCAACTGAACGAAGTGAGGATGGGAGTTCCAATGGATAACTTGTTGGCCAAATGTTAGGAATATTTAAAACATCATCTTCTTCCTGTATCACTTTTTCTTCCAATATCAAATGATTCTTGTAAAGACCTGAGTTACCAATCATGTCGTTGAAATGTTGCTTTCTAATCAATACCAGCTCGTTAGATATCTCAAAGAACTGAGTCGGTGTTAATTGATAAGGTAAACTTTTATTATGAGTTGGATGAGAATTTGTTTCATTTGCAATTACCCATACTCTGTATTGCTTTTTAACATTTGATTCTGTATTCTTCCTTATATTTCGAAGATTATGAGTATTACTATGATGTACATTTGATAGTTGATTTCTTTCCAAAACTTTATTGATTGAAAGATTGATTAAATTTTTGAAAGTATTTAACCTGCTTAAAATTAGCATTGGTGCATTATAGTTATTGTGTAAATGATTTGAGTACGAATTACGTACGAATTGATTATTATTTTGTTGTGATTGTGATTCAAGAGTTAAATGATGAATACAAAAGGATAGCTTTTCATACTCCGGTTCTAATTTACCATTATTTGTAACCATATATGTCACTATAGGAGATGAATTTTTAGTTATACCATACCAACTTACAAAATAATTAAATATCTGCAAAGGAACTGCAATATATGGATATTTATCATGATCTACAAATAGACCATCCTTTGTTAAAATTTTAGTTAAATCCATTCGGCCCAAAGTCAATTCTGACGAAGATGAAGAAGAATCACAATTAACAAAGGCAGTGAACCAATCTTGAGGTATGACATATACTTCAGAGCCTTCTTTTAGATCATGTTGATTTTCAAATATTTGTTTTATTATTGATTGTTGAACCTGTAGACTTGGTATTACACATGATTGTGCATCTGAATACTCTGTAGAATCTAGAGATGTAGAATTGGAAGAAGTTACTGATAGTGATAATGGTTGTATTTGATCTCCATTATGTTGAATATTCTGGCTTGGTGTTATATCACCCTTCCTCATGACCGATTATTATTATTATGATAATAATTCAATACTGATTCGTTTATATTATTAATTTTGTTGGTATTATTGTTGAATTTTTTTGATTTGCCTTCCAGATTGATTGGATTCTTGATAAGTACAGTACTTATTTCTGTATGTATATATTTAATCTTGATAATTTGTAATCGAAATAGAATAGAATGCGGATAAAAACTGTATGAAAACAGAAAATAAAAAAGAACAGACTTGATAAAAATATTACTGCAGTATTCTATATACTAAGAATGAAAATGCTTAACCGCTTTGCAGAAGACAAACCAAATTATATTGATTCAAAATGATTAAATCAACCACTGGGTTAACTTTGCTTTATGTGCAAATATCATAAAAAATAAAAATAAAAAAAAGATTTTTTCTTGTTTTTTTTTTTTTTTTCTTGAGAAAAAAATGATGACTAATACATTACATAAACAAAGATTTGCTGTGCCAGTTGATGATAACTACTCTCACTACTCTACTTATTAACTATATTATTTAAAAGCTGCACCAGAAGTAGAATATTAAATCTGGTGTATAAGATAAATTGTTGAAGCATAACTTTTACAAAGATTATTGTAGTATTAGTTGATTTATAATAGATTTTTCTTTCCAAAATTTACATAATAATCCAAACGGCAGTAGCTATAGTTGAGATTCCAATCAAACATGTAATAATGGCAGCGCCTGCCTTATCACCATTGTCAATACTTAATGGTGATAAATTACCACTTGAAGTCTCTGTACCTGCAGCTCCATTTCCAACAGATGTACCACCCGTATAATTAGTTAAGGGACCATCGGTATTTTTAATCTTTAAATTTTGAAAGATTTCTAATGCTGATAATTGTTCACCTAAACCATACATACCATCCCAACCATCATAGAACCAATTTAAACCACAGGTATGACCATCATAACCACCAACACATGATTGAGCTGCAGCCATTGCAGATTTTGATAACAAGTCATATATATGATCATACGTTTCAGGTACCAATTGAGCAGTTAAACCTAGGAATCTAGTTAAGTATGCCTTGAATGATCTTTGATCTGTATTACAAGTTCCTGAAGATTGACATGCAGCTTCATATAGAATAGAGTTATTAAAGAAAACACTTGAACTAGAAAGATAATTTATTGTTCTATTATACCAAACTTCATCTCCAGTATAATTGTATAGATAGGCACAACCTGATAATAGTAAACCATGATTATATGTCCATTGATATTTAATAACACTACTACAGTTATTATCAATATCAGCACCATCATAGACGAAATACCAATCATCTTCAGTAATGAATTCAATGTCTAACATCCAATCATGGACCTTAACTGCCCAATCAACATAGGAATCATTAGCAGTATATCTTGCTAATCTAGCAGCAATATGAAATAATGCACCATTTGATACAGAATTCTTATAATCATAACCTGAATTCCATTGAAATATTTGCCATCTTAGTCCACCCCCACAATTATCTTCATCCCATCTTAATGCCATTGTATTAAAGACACTCTGTGCTAAATATAACCATTGTGGTTGATCAACATCAGGATTTGGGAAATTTCTTTCACAAGCGGTTAAGACAGCAATCCCCCAAAAGGCTTGATCATCATTACCTTCAGTAGTAGATTGATTTGATGGAACATAATCCCAATCTTCACCAACTTGATATAATAGTGCTTGTTTAGTAACATTTAAATATGTATCATTCCCCATATAAAACCAATAATCAATCATGGTACCCCAAGCAGCACCTGCTTCCCACCAATAATATGGATCTGAAAACATACCAATAGTTTCACCATACTCTAGACCTGTATAATAATCCATGATACCATCTGCCACTAGAGCTGCAGCAAGCTCTATACTTTCTTCACTACTAACATCCAGATCAATACACGTTATATTTTGTAAACAGCAAAGTAGAAATATTAAAAGACTCTTCGTTATGGAAGCCATAATTTAACCTTGCTTAATAATATCTGAAGCCTTTTATAGAGCTGAGAATAGTGTGTGTATGCTAAATGATCAACTTTGTTTTAAAAATAAACATAGCATTAAATTCAAGGTTAAATTATTCAAATATTTAGATTATCCTGTTCCAATCAAATCAATAATAATGTCTTGTCATTTTCTAGCAAATGCCCAGCAAGCTAATAAAATTTTTTTCACTGGTCAGTAGTTACCCATGTAAAGAACCTAATAAAAGACCATAGAGACTATGGTTGATGTATACTAGCACTTGTCATGATACTGAAGCAAATTTATTGTCTGTTCAACTAAGGTAGCCTATACACTCATCTATTCTCCATCATTTTACAACGAATTACAGTTGTTTATATATCATACAGCCTTATGAGGCCTAATTACTATGACGTCTTTTTTTTTTTTTTTGCGTCCTTCGTTTTTGGTGAGAATTCACACAAAAATAACATGACTAAGCAATTACATAATGAAGCTTGGATTTATTTCCAGTTTTGGCATTTATTAGATGAAATATAGGCATTGCGAAGAAGAAGGAATTATTTATATATCTTTACCATTGTTATTTGGTCAATTTTGATAGTATAATACTATTGATTATCCCCTGATAGCCTAATATGTCAGATAACTACTGGTGGAGAATCAGTATACTGATTGCATGTACTGTATTAGGTAGTGGATGTGGAACTCTATACTTATATTCCACTTATGGTCCACAATATTCTTTAAGATTAAATTATTCAAATTTGGAATCATCATATTTGTCAATGTTTGGTACAATAGGGATTTCATTATCTGGTATACCCTCTGGGTATTTTATCAATAAGCAAGGGTTTACATTGAATTGTATAATTGGTGGGTTAATGATTAGTGGTGGATATTTAGGTCTTAAATATCAATTAGATACAATGTTATCAAATTCAAATTTATCTTCATTCTTTGAATTCTGTATTGGATCTGGTTCCACATTAATTAATACATCCTATATCAAATGTTGTGCTCTATTATTTCCATCTCATAAAGGTATTGCTACCTCTTTCCCAATTGGTTCATATGGTCTCAGTGCTTTCATATTTTCTTCAATTGGTTCAAAATTATTCTTTAAAAAACATAAGAGTACAAATGATAATAGTAATGATGATGATGGCGTATCCAACTTTTTAGGATTTATAAGTTATTCGATTGCAGCCATTCTAATTTTAACTCTTCCATTGATCTATAAAGGTGATAAATTAACTCATTATGGTCTACATTCGACTATTGGTAGCATTGGTGATTTAGAGCATAATAATATTGAACTGGATACAACATATGAGAGATTACCTTCATCTGAACCACATTTATATAGTGATGATGATATTGAATCTTCTTCTCCGCAACCTCAATCAGAAATAGTTAAACCAAAAAATCAATCAAGTTTTAAATTTGTTAAAACTACTAGATTTTGGTTACTATTTATAATATTGGGGTTATTAGTAGCATTAGGTCAAATGTATATATATTCAGTTGGTTCAGTAACAAATGCATTATTATCATCTGCTATAGAGACAAATATTCAACATGAACAACAATTTCAGGTTTCAATTCTTTCAATTTTTAATTGTTTTGGTAGATTAGGTTCAGGTCTAATTGGTGATTTCATTGCAATGAAATTGAGATTTAAATCAAATGAAAAATTTAATCCAAGAAGTCTAATTATACTGATACCCTCAATAATAATTGTCATTGTTCAAATAATAATAATTAATGTTATAAAAATTTCAACAGGATTTATCACATTATCATCAATATTAATTGGATTTAGTTATGGATTCACTTGGGCATCAATGCCTCAATTGTTGATTGAACTATTTGATTTAGAATGTTTTACATACTCATACGGCTTAATTAATTTAGGTCCAGTTTTACCAATATTTTTGTTTAATCATCTATATGGTTCTATTTACGATTCAAATTCAAATCCGGAAGATGGTATTTGTTCATTAGGTTATAAATGTTTCCAAAAATCATATGAAATCTCGTTGATATTTGCCGTTATTGCATTGATATTTACCATTTGGTTCAATATAAGGCTTTTAGTGCTCAAGACTTAACATGGATCATATTTCAAACTTTGCGAATCATTAGTATCATATTCTGTAATTATATCTTTGAATTTACCAACAAGTAAAATTAATATATGTAACATTAATTAAAAAACATTAAAATCTTTCGAAAAGCTGACAATATGCAGCCAAAACCAACAGCCAACACTTTACATATTAGCTATTGAGTAGATTCCCCATATGTAACGTCTACAAGATCGCAATTCTAACTTGTGTGTAAAATAAGGGCCGGTAATTAGCTCACTTAAAAAGCACCGTTAGCCATGTGCTCAAAAAATAAGATCTGTTGACCAATAAAATTGATTTATTTTACCAGGTTCAAACACAAGGTTATAATATTGATTGAGAATGAATGTATATAAATGTTTATATAAATAGGTATATGGAATGAATTTATTCATCAATTGTTCATTTTAAATAGCAAGTCTTTTCTTATTTAAAAAATTGAGAGAATGTCCTTGACACTTTCAATCATTTTGGCACTTTTATCAACATTGTTCTATTTCAATGTTGAAAATATTGAAAATTATTTCAACTTAAAGCCAACAATCTTTGAAAACATCAATTTCGATCTTCTGACAAGAGATATCAATACGTTAAGGGAGGATAATATTAATCATAATGTCACAATAGATTCATTTACAAAATTTACAGAAAATCAAGATGTTCCAGAATACCATTTTATTCATGGAGTAGCTTCGGGTGATCCAACTGAAGACTCAATTATCCTATGGACAAGAATTACTCCAATTACTGAAATTATTCAAGAAAAATATACTAATGATACATTGTTCCCAATAAAATTTCAAATTAGCTCCCTTGATAATTTTACTGATGTTATAAAATCTGGGATAGTTTATACAAATAAGCTAGTTGATTATACTGTTAAATTAGACATTGACGGCCTGAAACCACAGACAACGTATTATTATCAATTTACTCATATCAATATTAATACTTATAATATCTCATCTAGTATTGGTACAACAAAGACATTACCAAAAGATGATTCATTGGATGAAATTTCATTAGCTGTTTATTCTTGTTCAAACTATGCTGGTGGATTTTATCATGCTTATAGATTTCCAAATGAAAAGAGTGATGAAATTGATTATGTTATTCATTTAGGTGATTATATCTATGAATATGCCAATGGTTATTATACTAATGGTACATTAATCAATAGAGATCATTATCCAGAACATGAATGTAAAACATTACAAGATTATAGATCAAGATATGCTGCATATAGATTAGATCAAGATTTACAAACTTCTCATTCAAATTTCCCATGGATCTTAGTTTGGGATGATCATGAAGTTAGTGATAATTCTTGGTTAAGAGGAAGTGTTGGAACTAAAGGTTATGATTTCATCTTAAGAAAGGATCAAGCCACTCAAGCATATTTTGAATGGTTACCAATTAGACCACAGAAAAATATCAATAAGATTTGGAGATCATTTAAATTTGGTCAATTATTTGAAATAAATATGCTAGATACAAGACATTATTCAAGAGATATTACCGATTATTATTCAAATCAAGATGAATTATTTCATGGAGCTGGTATTCAAACTTATGAAGATAGAACAATTTTAGGTTATGATCAAGAGAAATGGCTTGAAAGAAATTTATTAAAAAACGAAACAATTTGGAAATTTATTGCAAGTCAATGTGTTGTTAGAAATATTGATTTTACATTACCTGAAACTGGTGGTCTTGGATTTCCTTTCGAATCTATTGATTTTGATGCATGGGATGGTTATATTGCTAATAGAAATAGACTATTAAATTTCATCAACGATAATCAAGTTGAAAATTCAGTCATTTTAAGTGGTGATTTTCATATTGCAATTGTTAGTGAATTATATTTAAATGAATCAGATTACAATATTAACAATGGTGAAGGTTCAATTGTTATTGAATTTACTACAAGTGCTGTTAGTTCTCCAACTACTTTCCCAAAGAATTTAACTGAAGAACAAAGTGTCTTAATGTCTAAGGAATTAGTCTCTGATAATGAATTAATTTGGAATGATGGGTTCTGGAGAGGTTATATGCAACTAACTATCAATAAAGATAATATCAAGACAAGTTATTTTGGTATGGATGTTAGAGATGTTAATTTTGATGAAGAGATTCTACTAGCTGAATTCTCAGTAAAGAGCGGAATTCCGAAGATTGATAGGGAAAGCATAACCGTTAACAGAGGTGCTTTAAATCTTAATTTAAAATAACTAAATAAATTATTTCATAGCATAGATGAATTGTGCCAATGACTCATCACGGATGATCTTAAGCAAAAATTCAATGCAGATTGTATATAACTAGTATCTATTTGATCCATGCACCCTATTTATTTATTTGTTTATTTATTTTTGTAACTTTGTGGAACTTGGACTAATTTAATCAACTTTGTGTCAAATCACACAAAACAGTTAAACAATAATGATATTGTAAACAAAGATACATAAATATTTCAAATATGATTTCTCTTAAATCTATTACTCGAAACTTTATGATCTTTCTTGTTATTGGTTAAAGATTTCTTTCAAGTTTCATTCAACAAACAAATAAATCACTAAATTGAATCAGTTTTCAAGTACAATGTTTATCAAACTTATC
The DNA here is from genome assembly GCA_030574595.1 of Ruyongia chambardii. Lineage (NCBI taxonomy): Eukaryota > Fungi > Ascomycota > Saccharomycetes > Phaffomycetales > Wickerhamomycetaceae > Ruyongia > Ruyongia chambardii. The sequence continues at coordinate 48,845 of JAJMFI010000038.1, forward strand.
ATTCCAGCTATTGCCTTTGCTGTCTTTTGTAATGCAGCCAGTACCATTACCAAGGCACCAGAGGTATATTCAAATCCTAAAGATATCGTTTATAGAGCTGATTTCCCAAGTGGTAATAGTCAAAATGTTGTTGGTGTTATTCAATTTTATTCATTAGATGGAACTGTTAAAGTACATGTTGATGTTACTGGTTTACCAAAGAATGCTGGTTTATTTTATTATCATATTCATGATGCTGCTGTTGGTGAGGATAATAACTGTGATAATACTCGTGGTCATTTCAATCCATACAATGCACCATCTGATTGTGAAGCTCAAGGAGATGATTCTTTATGTGCAATTGGTGATTTAAGTGGTAAACATGGATTAATTAATACTACTTGTTTTGAAACTTTTTATAATGATCCTTATCTATCATTAGATCCAAAGAGTTCTTCATTTATTGGTGGTAAATCAATAAATATCCATTTAGAAAATCTGGAAAGATTAGCTTGTGCTACAATTCAACCATCATTTGAACCTGAAGATTTACTTTTATTAAATGTTGAAACTGAAGCTGCTGAAGTTGCCAAATATGAAGAATTAGCTGGTATTTCTGCTAGTTCATTATCAAATGAAGAAGAATCAGAAGAATCTACAGATGTTTCATCCAACTCTGTTAATGAATCTGAAGGTGAAACTCAAACTGACTCAGAAGAAGATGAGGAAGAAGAATCAGAAGAACTTTCCACAGAGGAGACAATCGAGGATGAGGATGATCATTCAGCAGTTCGTCGTTCCACTGAAGCATCTACTGAAGATTCACCTGAAAGTAAAGAAAAAGTTTCTGTTGGAGAACAAGAACAAGAAGAAGAAGAAGAAGAAGTTATTGAAGTTATTGAGGTTGTTGATGAATCTGATGATGCTGATGAAAGTGAAGGTTTTGACTATGAGATTGATGATGATTTAGATTTAGATCAATTGATTGATGATGAATTAAACAAGTATGCAAGATATTCTAATATCTCTTTTTCTAATAATTCAAATTTTTCAGCTAATGTTTCTAATATTACTATTGGTGATATTACAGCATCTGAAAACCTTGCTAGAGGTGTTACAAATGCTGCTGTCTTTAGTGGTGCTATTATTGCAGCCATTATAAGTTATATTATTTAAAAGTTCTTACTCTTGGCAGTATTAGTTTTCTTTATTAAACATTATTGTTTATTATTAATAAATAAATGATTGGACTTTATTTTAGTATTCACTAAGTTCAAAATTAAACAATTAAGAACTATATAACATCATACATACCTTTGACACTAGTATGTATGTTTCAATTCAATTAACATTTCACCACCCTGACGATTATTTTTTTTTATTTTCTTCTCTTATCCTCTTATTATTTCTTATATTCCTATCCTTTTATTATATAGCATATTTTTTTTATATTATACACGCCTTTATGATATACTTAATATTTGATTTCATAACTTGTAAAGAATTGAATCAAATTAAATATGATACAACACCAATAACTGAACCTAATAGTAAGGCATTATTCAAAGAGATTGAAGAACCTGAATTTGTAGAATCCTTAACTACAGCATAATTGGAAGCAAAACCTGAACCAGCTTCAATTAATGTAATATTTGTACAAGCAATTCTTGTATTATCAGCTAAATGAATAGTTAAAGATCTATCAGATCCAAAATAATATGGATTTTTTGAATTTAATGTTAAATATGGATCAATAATTGAAGTTTTAAAAATTTCAGTATCAATTAAACCAAATTTTGCACTTAAATCACCTAATTCACAATAATCAATTCCATAGAATGGATTATCAACTTTATTACAACCTGGATTACCTGTATTTGGGTTTAAATGATATTTTGTATCCATACAATTACCACCTTGTGGGACTGAAGCTTCATGAATATGATACATTAATGGTCCACCATTATTTACTGGTAAATTTTTTAAATTGATTTGAATTTCAATTTGACCATTTGAATTAGTAATGAAATCTATTGAACCTTCAATGTCTTGATTAGATCCAGTTGCTGGAAATAGGGCCTGAGCATGAGCACCTAATGGTGAATCATCGTTTTTAGTTGCCTTTGAATACGTTATGACATCTGAATTAGAATTAGAATTAGAATTGGAAATAGAATTAGAATTAGAGTCCTGTTGTTTGATCAATGGGAAGGAGAAAAGCAAGTAATTGATAAATTCTGAGATTTTAACCATTATGATTTGTAAAGTTGAATATATTCTGTTTGTATGTATTAATTAATGTTGTTATCTTAATGTATAAATTATTTGCTCATGTTTATTAAGATAGCGGATTAGATTATTATTATTGGTTTAGCACCTTTTTAATTTTCGCACCCAAAAATTCACGTTTTCAAATCTCAAAGATTTCACTACTAATATTATTACTACTATTTCTATTAGTAGTATTACTATTATTATTTATTACTATACAAGTATTGCAAAAGGAGAACCACAATTGTGCAAGTATATTAACTACGGATCCTGATTACCGTGGATGGATAGTCGATAGTCCAATTGAATTAAAGATTCATTGTCCAACAATTACTGTGGATCTGTGGAATAACCATTAACAATGAAAAAATTGGCGAGTTATAGCGACATTATTTTTATAGTATTGAGTCTTTTTAAAGAGTACACCTTCTGGGTTTTTCGAGATTGTAAAATTATTCAGTAAAAAGAATTGAAGTAAGAAAATTGTTATTCATATAAGTACTCATATACATATATATAATCATTGAAGATTTAACTTATTCATTCTAGTTGTTACTGTTCATTAGTATTATATGAATTTCATATACTTTCTTCAGATTTGTGTCAAATCTAATTTTTACAGTAAGTACAGTAATAATACTTAATTAAAAAAGTAGTAAATACGCGACTTGAAATCGAAATCAAAATCAAACTGAAGAAAAAATTTTCTTCTCATATCTCTTATTATCATATCTTGATTACCATTGATGAATTATGAATAGCTTGATATAATTATTACTGATAAATAGTTGTAATTGAAATCAGAGTCGCTTGATATGATTCAATTGTTAGTTAATTGACATGTGTTAATCTATATATGATCTTAGTAAATGACTAATAGATAGAAAAAAATTGTAGATAAAAAAAATAGTAGATAAAAAAAATTTTTTTTCAGTTATATGATTTTATAAAATACAAAGGAAGGTTGAATCGATAGAACGATATGAAGGATAAAATGGAAGTTAACATATGTTATTTATTAAAATGCGATTGATTCAAGAACATTAATATGGTTTCATTAAATCAATTGAGTTGCGTCTAATTATTAAAAGAGAATAGATTGATAGATGGGAAATTAATTAATTAAAAAAAAACAAAAAGAGTAAAATCGTATAGATGTAGATTATAGTATGAAAAAACAGAAAGAATAAACAGTGTAAAATTGATGTAAGTTTTCTATTTAACTAATTGAACTTTAACTATTAATAGTTCAATTAGTTAAATTCTTTAAAAAATGTAATAATTGAATAACATTGTTGGAATCATTACCATCATAGATATATTTAGTAGCAATACTTGTAGCAAATAACGATCTTGAATATGCCTCTGGTAAAACTTTCAATAGTTCATCAACAGAACCAACTTGTTCTAATAATAATTTTGGAACAGCTGAATTAAAGATATTTTGCTTTAATTTAGAATCTAACCATAAATCATCACTCTTTGAAATTAAATCACTTAATTTATTAATTTCATTGGATAAGATATCTGATGATTCACTTAATGAAATATATTCACCATTGGCCTTAATCTTAGCTTGATAATTTAATAATGAAGCTGCCTCCTTTTCTGCATTGGAAACAATTAAAATTTGAGCTTGTTTAACATATTCAGCATAGAAATCAGTACCATTATGGAAATATTTGATGAATTGTTCATCATTTAGGACTAATGATGCTAAGACTTCTAATGATGATGAAGTGACACCACCTTTATTGGCAGATGCATCCTTGAATAGGATAACACCACGCTTTTCAAATTCTAATTTAGCATCTTGAGTAATGAATAAATTGGCACCTTCAACAATATATTTAAAAATTGGTTTACCTGTAGCTTCATCAATTAAATTATTAACATTGTTAATATCAATAGCAGCTGGTCTACCACCACATGGTACGAATAAATCAATTGATTTGAAATATTTCTTTAAGTTTAAATGGAATAAATTTCTAAAATAGACACCATTGGTAATGATTTCACCATTTGGTAATTTAACTTCTTTATCATCAACAAGAACAACAAATCCATCCTTTGATAATAAATCTCTGTTGAAATGTTCAATCATCTTTCTTTCCTTAGCTAATCTAATTAATTCTTGTTTATTTAATCCATTTGGATCAGCAATAACACCTGAACCATCAACAATGGCAATATATTGTTCATTATCAGTAGATAATAATATTTCATTAGAACCTAAATCACCATCTGGACCACCAGTTTGGAATTTAGTAATTGGTGTATTTTGTAAACCTTTAATTTCATAAATCTTATTAACATAAGCTCTAACTGATAATGAAGTCATACCATATTCATCATGAGGAATACCACCTAATTTTGGAGATTTACCAGTTAAAAAGGCTTTCCACCATGGAGCACCTCTCTTTTTAGCATGTAAAGTTGCCCAATCTGTATAGGTAGCAGTACCTTCATCAGGACCTAAAAATAAGATTTCAGGTTTATTATAAAGATCAACAACTTTTTCCTTAACACCTGGAATATTATTTGTTAATAATATATCGATTAATGAATCAACATAATTTTCAAAACAAGTTTGTGGAATTTCTTGAGCATCTAAATCTAATAGAATAACACCTTTTGAACCACCTTCTGGAATATCTTTATTCTTTCTTTGTTGAGTTGAAGCCAAGTTATAGTTTTCATCAAATAAATTTCTAACGTTAACTTCATAAGCATCTAATGATCTTGATTTAACAATTCTAATACCACCTCTAGCAATATCTCTAAATCTAATATGGAAACCTCTAAAGTTTGAACCAACAATAAAGAATAAACCAAATGGTAATTCAGGATATTCAAATTTAGATAAGAAAAATTTTGGTTCTAATTTAAATGAAATTGCAACTTTTGTTGAAACGAAAAAGTTTGTCTTTAAGATTGATTTATTGAATAAAAATAGAGCCTTTAGGACAATTGAATCATTTTCATTGAATACATTCTTTAATAATAATTGATTAAATTCTTCTTCAGAGTTAATTGGTTTAATTTCACTTAATCTTTGATAACTTAAAGTCTTTTCTAAATTTGATTTAATATAATGAACATCAGCAAATGATCTAAATAATTGAGAAATAATTGGTTTATATCTATTAAAGACATCAAAGATGAATGATGAGGTAAAAGTTTCTGATGTTAATCTTTTCTTTAAAGAATTTAAAACTTCAATAACTTGATTTGATTTATCATTATTTAATATCTTTATTAAGGATTGATATTCAGGACCTAATCTATTTAAGAAATGAGTAACAAAGATTATACCAATATGAGCATAAATTGATTCCTGTAATGATAATTGATTATTATTAAATGAATCAAAGAAGAACCCATGAGGAATAACAAACAATAGAGAAGTTTCCTTAATCAATTGATGAATTAATAAAGGATTATTTGAATAAGAGTTTGCACTTGGTTTTAAATATAGAGAAATAATTGTTATACCATTATTAAAATTTTCCACATATTTTCTTGATTGAGATAATTTATAATAACTAATTAATGAAGAAAGAGCAGAATAGAATAATTTTGTTGAATTTTTTTTAAATCCAATAATAATTCGATGTTCATCAGAATTTGGTACTGGTAAATGTTTAATTAATGGACCTTCTTCTACTTTATTAATAATTTCATCATAGATTAATTTAGTATTTGGACTAATAATCTTTAAGATTGAATCATCATAATAACTATCATTATTATTATTCTTATTTTCAATATTTGAAAATTTATTCTTATAGACAAAATGAGCTCTAATATAATAATTTTGAATTGATTTATTTGAATCATTTAAGATTAATGGAGCAGTAAAACTTTCAACTCTATATGAATTTGATAATTGATCTAAATATAGTTCATCAATTCTCTTTTCATAATTATCATTTGAATTAGTTGATTTATGATCTGAATTAATAGTTTCAAAATAGACAGCATGTTCGGAATCTTCTCTCTTATGATGAATAAATGGTATTGAAGAATCCTTATCAGATTTATTAGAGACAGAATTTGAGGCAAATGCATCTAATTTAGCAGAATAAAGTGCATGAATATGACTAACAATACCTTCAACAGATTCTCTTTCAAAATAGACATCATCAATACCTAATTTTTCATAAAACCATTTAGCTTCAGATTCAATTAAATTATCAGGAATAAATCCATAGGAATCTAATAGATCTAAAACTTTTTCAAGTTGAGTCTCCCTACCAATAAATGGTAAATTGTTATATCCTGATTTTAATGAAGATATGGATAAAGTTGAAATATCAGGAGCGGTTGACATTATAAATAATAATATTAATGATAATAATAAGGTTTAATGTATAAATTTTTTATATTAGAGGTTAATGTTACTCTAGTTAACAACTTAATACTTTAAGTATATGATAACTAGAGCAAGAAT
>JAJMFI010000039.1:0-26594 GCA_030574595.1 Ruyongia chambardii
GTTCCCTAGGTTTCTTACCAAGAAAGAGATCTGCCTCAATCAGAGGTAGAGTTAAAGCTTTCCCAAAGGATGATAGATCAAAATCTGTTCATTTAACTGCTTTCTTAGGTTACAAGGCTGGTATGACTACTATTGTTCGTGATTTAGATCGTCCAGGTTCAAAGATGCATAAGCGTGAAGTTGTTGAAGCTGTCACCGTTGTTGATACTCCACCAGTTGTTGTCATTGGTGTTGTCGGTTACGTTGAAACTCCAAGAGGTTTAAGATCTTTAACTACCGTTTGGGCTGAACATTTATCTGATGAAATTAAGAGACGTTTCTACAAGAACTGGTATAAGTCAAAGAAGAAGGCTTTCACCAAGTATGCTGCTAAATATGCTAATCAAAACGGTGAACAAATTGACCGTGAATTAGCTAGAATTAAGAAGTATGCCTCTGTTGTTAGAGTTTTAGTTCATACTCAAGTTAAAAAGACTCCATTAATTCAAAAGAAGGCTCATTTAGCTGAAATTCAAATCAATGGTGGTTCAATCTCTGATAAGGTTGACTGGGCTAGAGAACATTTTGAAAAGACTGTCTCTGTTGACACCGTTGTTGAACAAAATGAAAACATTGATGTTATTGCCGTCACCAAAGGTCATGGTTTTGAAGGTGTTACTCATAGATGGGGTACTAAAAAATTACCAAGAAAGACTCATAGAGGTTTACGTAAAGTTGCCTGTATTGGTGCTTGGCATCCAGCCCATGTCCAATGGACTGTTGCCCGTGCTGGTCAAAATGGTTATCATTCAAGAACTTCTATTAACCATAAGGTTTATAGAGTTGGTAAAGCTGATGATGAATCAAGTGGTGCCACTGAATTCGATAGAACCAAGAAGACTATTACTCCATTAGGTGGTTTTGTCCATTATGGTCATATCAATAATGATTTTGTTATCTTAAAGGGTTCAATTCCAGGTACTAGAAAGAGAGTTGTTACCTTAAGAAAATCCTTATATACTAATACTTCAAGAAGAGCTTTAGAACAAGTTTCATTAAAATGGATTGATACTGCTTCTAAATTCGGTAAGGGTAGATTCCAAACTCCAGCTGAAAAGCATGCTTTCTTAGGTACTTTAAAGAAAGATTTATAAATAATTTAAAGATTGTTTGTAAATGCAAAAATATGAATCAACAAATTAATATTGAATACTTGTTTTTGAAATTGAATGCTTATATTTTAATAGTAATAAGTTATGTTGAATAATAATATATTTTGTCATATTTTTATCTTTAAATAATTTTCCAATTTGAATTGTAGATACTAATTACTAATAGATCTTGTACTAATTGATTTCAAGAATATTCCTTCTATACGAATACGGACGAGTTCGTAAGCATCGCTTTAAATTTAAAATTATATAGTAAATGTAAAAATTCATTTAATACTTAATAATAACCAGTTAGTTTTAAAAGAGACTTCAAAAACTCTTTAATAACTAATAAATGCCACTTTCATTTATTAAAATTCTTGTTGTAAAATAAGTTTTCAAATATTCTCATATAAAAATATTTCAAAATATTTCAATCCATTAAAATTATATCAAAAAAATTCTCCTTCGCCACTTTAACTTGTTCAAATTGATCAAATAATTTCATAAAATAATAAGAAAAAATAAAATATCTTCACAATGGATGATAATTTAACTAAACCTGAATTATACTCAATATATGATAAGGAGATCGAACTTGAAGAATCTCCAGAAATTTATACACAATTATCAGAGAATATTGATACTCATATTAATAACGATGATGCATTATTGGCATCAATAGAAAATAGCAAACATCATAACAATTTATCAATATTAAAGATATTTATTAATCTATTGATACTAAGTGGTTGTGGTATTATTTATAATCAATTGGGATTTGAAGTTCACTATAATCATAACTTACATAAATCTTTAATAATTCAACCATTAACATATTTATCATCCGGTTCAACTAGTTTAGTAAATTTTATTAATGCAAATTCATATAATGGTTACTTAATTAATTCAATACAGGGTATACTATTTGGTTTATCACAATTACTATTTAATAAGATTTTGAAATCATTTGTATTAAAATCTTGGTCAAAAGAACCTCTATCTATTAAATCTACTCCAAATTCATCAAGACCATCAACTGCATCATCTGGTAATACAACAACAAAAATTTCAGAATTAAATACAAAATCTTCTTCAAATACTAATCTTATAAGATCAATTGTTGCCTTTTTAGGTATCCTATTTGGTTTAAAGAAAATTGAATGGGATTCCTCATTTCAATCATTACTTGCTTGGTCATTATTAAACTGTGTACTATGGTACCTTCTTGAAGATTCAAATGAAAGTGATTTAAGAATTGGTCGCCAAACCATTATTAGTCCAATTATTAATTCAATTATCTCATTCATAAGTCCCTTATTAAGTACTCTATTAATGTCTAGTGCTTTTTGGTTTAATTCGAATCAATCATTAAATGATGAAGGTGATTTATTATTCGAATTATTAGGTATTATGAATTTTTGGTTTTTTGGATTTATTATCATCGGTAAGATTACAAAATCAATCTTCCATTAAGATTATTGAATAATCTATAAATTCGAACATTTCAAAACAAAAAGGAAAGAGAAGAGAAATGAAATAGACCCTGAAATTAAACTCATCTGAAACATGTCCTTTATTTATTCTTCAATTCAAGTTCTTTTATTTTTTCTATTATTTTATAATCATTAATTGTTATTTTGTTACTTCAAGTCTAAAATATTGTTAAAGATATGGGTAGAAGATTCTATGAGTATTATTGTAAAGTATTTAAGTACTTGGACATTATACACTATTGATTCGTTAAGATCATAAAGTGATTATTTAGAATTTCAATTCCATAATTTTGTGTATTATACTCGTTATCATAATATATTTTTTTGTATTTATATTTATACTGTAACTCAATATCTAATTTGTGCCTTTTATAATATAAAATAGATTATAAGATATCTAATTTTAAATTAATAAAATAATGTTAAATACTAAACTTTGTAATTTATTAAACAAATTATATATTAGAAAGTGTTTCTTATATCTATCAATTTTTTAGTAATGTTAAACTGTTTACAATAGAAAGATTAAACAACTTTAATAAACTTAAAGACTGAAAATCCTGTCAAAACCCCAAATTAACATCACCTTCCAGCTCATATAAGATTAACAATATCTAAGCACAAATACTGACCCCCTTTTCAAAATATAACTACTCAACTAACTAACAAGGCAAAAGGATTAATATTAATATCAATATTCATTTCACAAAGTAAAGGAAAATTAGCTTGCAATTCAGTAATTTACAATGAGTTTGACTGGGTTGATTGAGTTTGATAGAAACAATTATTTGTTGCAAAACTAAATGCTTTATAAGTAAAATTTGCCTTCCAAATAAGATCTGAACACCCCTTCCTTGATCTTCAAACATCTCAATTAAAAACTTTAGTTAAAATTATGGAATCACACTAGGATTCCTTCTTCTCTTCAATTTCTTCCATTTCTCTCTCCTTTTTCTTTTCATCTTTTCTCTTTAATATTTCATCAGGATTTAATCTATTCATATTAACATCTTGATTTAAACCAGCCTTATTCAAAGCATAATCACCAGAATCAAAATATTTACGATCTTTTAACTTTTTGGATAACAATTCAGACTTAGATGGTAGCTTTGGACCATATAATCTCTTTAATCTCTCTGTAGGATCTTCAGACATTGTCCTTTATCCTTGATTTATAATTGAATTCAAATGATATAGCGTTAACTTTACAAACTTAATAATAATTCAAGCTTAGCAGTTGCTTTTAGATGACCAACTTTTTTTTTTTGATTTCTTATAAAAAGGGAACATCCAAACATCAAGATCTAACTACTATAATACTGATGGTGGAAGATAGCAGTGCTAAGTATAAGAAAGAAGTACAGAAGAATAATAATAATGAATTATAGGTGATAGATAAATGACGTTTATTAAATTTGATGCATCTCTTATTGAGTAGATTGTTTTATAATACTTTATTTCATGTTAATTAAAAACCTCCTCTTTTTTTGTTACCTCTTAATTGTTTAATTTTGTCCTTTCTCTTTCTACCTTTATTCAACTTTCTAATCTTTAAGTTTTCTTCTCTTCTATCAACTCTTTTCTTTATATCTTCTTTCACTTTTTCTTTTCTTTCAGTCCATTGCATTCCACTCTTTATTTTGGTTTTTTCCTTTTGCTTAATTGCCTTTTTGATTAATTTTTCATCATTTCTAACTTTTTCACCTTTTGCTTTAGAGATCATATCTTGCCATTTACCTTTTTCTTCTAATTTATTTTGTTCTTCTTTAGTCATATCTGTTCGCTTTTCATTTTCCTTTTCTATTCTTCTCAAATGAGCATTTAAATCTTTCTTATTAGCATTCTTTCGATTAGTTCTTTGTAAACCTTGTAAATCTGAGGTTAAGGAATCACCATCATTAAACTTAATAGTTTGATACATATAGTCTTCATTAGTAGATTCATTATCAGATTCTGAATCATCATTATCAGAATCTTCATCATCACTTTCTGCTTTATTTTCCTGTTCTTTTTGTAGCTTTCTTTGTTCTTTTTTGAATAAATCCTTTTCTTGTTTCTTCTTTCTTTCATTGATTAAATCTTCTCTGGATCTTCTATTAGAGCTCAGAGACTGAATTCTTGATTGTAATTTTGATTTTAATGCTTCTCTTTCTTCTTTAGCTTTATCAGCTTTGGCTTTTCTTTCGATGGATTCTGCAATTAATTCTTCAGAAGTTTTGATAGGTTCTTTCTTTTCTTCCAAATTGATTTCATTTCCTTCATCATCAAATATAATATTGATATCAGCATCTGAATCATCTATAATAGGCTTACTAGATGATTTTGTATTTGTAATATCGGTATCTTGCGCATAATCATCTTCTGAACCAGACTCTTCAGATTCATTATCATTTTGTGCAATAACTACTGGAGTCTTAGCCTTATGTGGTAACTTGACATTTTTCCCTTCTTCTTCTCTTCTATCTAATACATCTTTAGCACTTTTGATATTTTCTTCTGGATTTAATTTTCTTCTTTTGATTTCGTTCTTTTCAGTTGCACTCTTCTTCTTAGCTTTCCATTGATCTTGTGTTTGTTGATCATAATATAATTCTGATGGAATCAATGACAATAAAGATTGAAATTGAGAAGATGACTGAGAAAGTCTCGACTCTAGTGAATTAGACATTCTAATAAATGGTAAAATAATATTTACTTGATATATATACAACTACTCTTCTATATGTTTGACATTATTAGTATTTGAAAATATTTTTATAATTTTTTTTATAATTAAAATTTTTTTTGTTTGAGATGAGATTACATAAGCAAATACATAATTTTTTTTCTATACGATTACGACTTTCTACTCAACCAATAAGTATGATAGACAACTACAGAATTTTTAAAATTAACTGGTAACTTCATCTATTTCGCATATATTAATTATAGACATTTAGATACTCTGAATAATGTGGCATTACCTCAGCATCAATGGTAGTTTACTTTAAAGCAATGTTTTTTGATACTTGAACTTTTTTACATAATGACAGTGTCCAGCACGCGCTTATCGAATATAGTATTGATACCTCTTTTGTAATCAACAGTAATATCTTGAAGATTAATATCCCACGAGATGAATAATGCATTTTTAACTGAATTAATATAATTATATCCATTCATTACAGAAGCAATTTTGGCACAATGTGTTATAATAACATCCTTTTGGTGATCATTAATACAGCAAACCCCACAAACAAGCATAGGCCAGATAGAAATCGTCTTAACATAAGTATGTTCATGAAGGTTCTGAATTGATTCGATAACAGCATTAACTTCCTGTTGAATAATGTAATCATACTCAGTTAACTCCATTATATATAACTTCCTTATCAAAATCTTACAAGCACTCTTCATTATTTTACCAACTAGTATACTATCACATAGATAGTCATACTTTGAAGGATAATTCACTCTTAAATCAAATGAAATCTCATTATCTGAGCTAATATGAACAGAGTCAATGTTATCATAGAGCTCTTTTACTTTATATTTGATCTCCATCTTTTGTTCTTCATCTGAATCTACCATTAATCTTGTTAGATAAGAAATTTTAGCTAAGTATTCCAGGATCTCTCTTGAAGCACCTAATACAGGATTATTCATCCAAGAAACTTCACAATTGAATAACGATGTTTTGAAAACATTTCTTAAACTCTTAAACAATGTATATGGATCTACCGGTAACTCTTCAGTACGAGTTGATAAGATTGCAACTGAGTATTGATAAATAAAACTATCCAACATTAATCTTTTGAAATTTTGATCAAAAAAACTAGGATTATCGTTCTGATCCAATTGAAAATTCCTAGATCCTTTTGACTGATGCTCATTATTCTTAGTCATAATAATTTCTTCTCTTTCATCATCTAATATTTGATAATCATTATCAATTTCAACGATTTTATCGCTATCATCAAGGTTGAATTTTCTTTTGATGACCTCATATAGTCCTTTCATACTATCTCTATCTCCAAGAAGCTTCAAAGAAATATGCAATAACAAAAAGCATGCTCCTAACCAATTATCTTGATATTTGATCAAAGAACCTTGTGAATTTATATGATTCTGGATCATATCTGCTGACTTATTATACTTGAAGTAAGTCAATTCTTTTGTTTCAATATTATATAAATTGGTATTAACAAGGTATGTACAACCACAAGTAGCCATAACATTTCTTATTATTTCATTATCATAGGCAAAAGGAGCAAAATTAGCCGTTGTAGTCAATGAAGGATGAGTATATTGGGGACCAATTAATTTGATAAATGAGGAAATAGCAATCATGATGTATCTTTCATCTGAATTGATTGAAAGAGAGGTCTTAGGTAATGTGATATAGGCGAATTCTTCATCTAATGATTGCATTTGAGATTTGTTTTCATCTTCATCCGGCGAATCTATATCATCAATATAATCTATTTCCTTTAACCTTGCAAGATCATGTAACATTAACTGAGAGATTTCAAAGGTATCTATACCATATCTCTTCGGTACTGGATCTTTATTGGATAACGATATATTTGAAGATAGTTCTATTGGTGGGGTAGAAGTGAACATATTCGTATCATTCATGTTTTCTGGTGTGGTAGGATTCAAAATTGCAGTGTTATTTGTTGTAGGGATGGAGAATCTCTTAGATTCTGTGCTATTTATAACAACATTATGCTTAGAAGGTATACTTTTACTTACAACACGACCTATAACATCATCAAACTCGACTTCAATAAAATTCCCTATTCTTCTGGTTCTTAATAGTTTTTTATCAGCTTTTGGAATTTGATAATTCTTTGGTAAAGTCGGCATATCATCTGTAGGCCATATACATTTGATACATCTTTGTAAACATGATGAGCATGAAGGATGTAGTTCGTCACACTTTTTCTTTCTTTTACGGCAGTTGAAACAACCACCCTTAGATCTTTGTATTTTGGGACGTGATGACCATGATGATGATCCCTCGAGAGGTTTTGTTCCATTAAAAGCTTCAAATTTTATGGCAACATCATCACTTTCCTTAGATTCCAGCTTTAGAGTTATCATATTCATAGTACACTACTTAGCACTTGACACTGTAAAAGATTGAGATTATTGGCACAGATATGATTGCTTATCATACTGATATTTTTTGTTGTTTAAATCACTAACTCTGACGCTAATTACTTTTATCGCAAAAGAATAAAGAGTTAATATTAACTCCGATAATAATATTCATTAAATCCTAATTCCTACAGCTAAATCGGACTTAAAAATATGTGCTAATCAAAAAAAAAAAAAAAACCAATAAAGGGATACTGGTGAATATTAGTACAAGTCTTGTGATTTTTCAATTTTGTGCCCCAAATATAGACAAGATGGCCTTCAGATTTGTATGGTATAATAGAGACTTGATGAATACAAGGCAGCTTAATGAATTGAATGAGTCTTCCAACAATAATAGTAACACAAGTTCCAATTCAGAGGAATCAGATAGTGATTCTGAGATTGAAATGAACATAAACAGTAACGATGATTATTATGATGAAGATGGCAATAATAGTAATGAACATGAAGAAACTGGCAATAATTATCTACCATTCAATGCTAATGGATGGAGAAATAATGTCACTGCACAATCAATAGACGATATAGATATCCAGATAAATCATTCAGCTGCTCAAAATATTAACACAAATAGAAGAAGTAGAATAATATCAATATGTCGTTCAATAACAGATATAATTGGACTAGGTTTATTTCCATTACTATTGCTAAGAGTCATTAAAGGCTTATTATCTGCTTCAACTTTCACTGCAGATATATCTAATGATATTATTGAGTTTTACGTCACTCAAAATTATCAAAAGGATAATTTACTGTTTAAATTTTATCAAATTATGCTATATGAATTTATGCCAAATAGATTATTTGAAAATACTAATATATTAAAGGCAATAACAATTGGATGTTATTGTCTATATTCGATATGTATTTCATCATATGTTATTTTCACATTTTGCTTTTACGTGATTTGTCTAATACTCACAATGAATAATAGATGGACAGGATTGGATAAATTCATATTGTCAGTTATCAGACGTAATAGTAATGAGGTATTTTAGGGGATTTGTTTAATTATATATATTTTATTTATTTGGAAAATAGCTATACTAACGACTCATTTGAATTAATTTTGTAATTTGTAATAACTCATATAACCGGTATATTTAAGCAACTCTTTTATTTCTCCTGAGTTTCCTCGGAAATCACATACTTAACACCTTCCGTTTTGGGAAGTACATTCCGTACATCGCATCGAGGTTTAATACAATTGGATTTACTCAAAATAAATTTAAAAGTCAATATATTCTTCTTACTTTACTAAACTTTTATTCTATTCTCTTTGATACTCAAGATATCAACTCAAGGAATCAATTGTTTTCATATTTCTTTCACAAAAATGAAGTTATCTACTACTGCTTTACTCTCTATTTTATCTACTTCAGCTATTGCTCACAGATCCGAACATTATAAGGCTGCTCATGATGCAGCTGAACCAACTTTGGATCAATTATGGGGTGAGGACTGGCCATTTAGTGGTATAAATACTTTTGCACATCTACCTACTAGTAAATGTCTACTTAATCCAGAAGAAGAGTTTGATATTGCAATTATTGGGTTACCTTTCGATACAGCTACCACTTATAGAGCTGGTGCTAGATTTGGTCCAAGAAGTATTAGAGCTGCATCTCAACGTCAGACTACCAATAGAGGATTCAACTTCAGAGCTGGTATTAATCCATATAAAGATTGGGCTAAGGTTATTGATTGTGGTGATATTCCAATTACTCCAATGGATAATGGAGTCGCCATTAGACAAATGACTCAAGGCTATGAGACTTTATTAAACCACTCTACTCCAGACAATGAACACGTTCCAAGATTACTGATGTTAGGTGGTGATCATTCAATTATCTTACCAGCATTAAGAGGAATAAAGAAGAAATATGGTCCTGTTACTTTGATTCATTTTGATGCACATTTAGATACTTGGGCTCCAGATAAATATCCATCATTTTGGGAAACAAGTAATTTTACACATGGTTCCATGATTTGGATGGCTCATCAAGAAGGCCTTATTGCAAATAATACTAATGTTCATGTCGGTCTTAGAACCAGACTTACTGATCTTGGTGATTATACTGATGATGACTCACAGGGATTTTTAAGAATCCAAGCTGACGAAATTATGGACATTGGGGTTCATGGCATGGTCAATAAGATCTTGTCAAGAGTTCCAAAGGATGGCCCAATATATATTAGTGTTGATATTGACTGTCTTGATCCAGGTATGGCGCCAGGTACTGGTACTCCTGAAATTGGAGGTCTACTTTCAAGAGAATTAATTCAAATTATTAGAAAATTAGAAAACCTAAATATTGTTGGCGGTGATGTTGTTGAAGTTAGTCCAGCTTTTGATCATGCTGAAATAACATCTTTAGCTGGTGCCCAAATAATATATGAATTATTAACTAATATGGTTAAGAAAGGTAAACTAGAAGTTACTAAGACATCTAAAATCAACCATATAGGAAATCAAATTGAAGAACAAGTTAAAGCACTTAAAGAAGATTTCAAACATGATTTTAAAGGTTTAACTGAGAAGTTAATTGATCAAGCTTCAAATCTTTTATAAAGAAAATCCAAGGCTAGACTTTTTTGTATGAACTAATGAAGCTTTTCTGTAAGTAATAATATAATCACTAAACTTCCAAATTACAATAAGACTGGTTCGTAGTGTTTAATTTAGCATCCACATTTGATATTTTTATGAATTCAGAAGGAGGTTTTAGATATAAAAACTATATGAAAATAGTAATATGCAATTCAAGTTAAAAATTCTATATATAAATATATACAAAACAAAGTAGTGATGTAATTATGCAATGTGAATAATGGATTAACCAAACCCCTTTATCCTTTTCTTTTTTCTCTTATTCTGAGATGCTACCTGAGATTGTCCTTGAGATAGTGATGTTCGCTGTGATGGAATTGAATAAGATTGCGTTGGTCTTTGAGAGAAATTTCTTTGAGATAATGACCTTAGTTGAGATTGTATATTTGTATTTGTCTTACTTGCTGAAGTAGTAGTTTGAGAATTAAATTCATTTTCTAGTTGCCTTTGTGATTTTGAGACAGTATTAATCTTAATAACAGATTTATCAGCAAGTTTTTGGGTAAGCTGTTCTTCTCTCTCTTTATTTAATCTATCAGCTTCATTATCATCGCTAATTTCAAAATCTGGAGAGTTAAATAAATTATCAGTGCCCCAATCATCAATCAAATCTTTAAATAATCCTGGTCTTTGTTCTAATAATAAGAATGTACCCTTTTCAATTTCTAATTGATCCTTATCATGCTCCTCATCATTAACAAGAACCAATGATAAGCCTAAGTCTCTAATAACCTCGTTGGTTATATTTAACGATTCCTTGGGATAACCAGATTTGATATATCTCTCAAGATCTTGAAATGTTTTAATGTTTGATCTATTAATATCCTTAAAATTAATGTCAAATAATGAGTTTGTTAATGATGATATATCTTTTGTAATTGAAATATCATTTATAGATGTGAATTCATTTAAATCTTCCAACATTGAATCAATAGTGGAGAATTCATCTAATTTAGGTAAGAGTTTACTATTATTATATTCTAGGTCCAAAGATTGACCAGATTTAAGTTCATATAACGAAGTTGGACTCTTACCTTTTCTTTCCAATATATTCAATGAATTGGCAAATTCTTGAATAATATCATGATTATCAACATTAGAATCTTCTTCATGATGATTACCATTGTTTTGTTGTTGACTCATATTAAATAACAACTCTATAATTGGTTCAAATTTTATAGACTTCATTAAAAATCTATGTTCTTTATCTTCACCATTATTAGGATAATGATAATTAATAGTGAATGACTTATTCGAATCTGTATTTCGTTGATAAACATCAATGTATTCATCTTCTGAAATTTCCATATTATCATCTTTATTCAACATTTGAGTATTTGAAGCTGTTGAAAGTATGAATCTTTTAACTTTAAAATCATCGGTATATTTTAAAATGGATAGATATGATATTTTATCTATAGAATCTTCTTCAAATGATTTTGAAGAATTAGATGTAACAATTTCCAAATTATTAATTATTGATTCTTTATGATTTTCAAATTCATTACCTTCATTGGGGATCAATATTGGATCATGAATTGAACTAATAAACCCATTTTCTTCCAATTTGAATTGATATAGAAAGATACATGAATGTAATTTAGAGAATAATGTTACATATAAGATATCATCAATTTTTTTTATTGTCATTGATAATGAGGTATCATCTGAATTTAAGTAATGCTTCCAAGTTAATACTCTTTTAAATGAATTATTTGCAAAATCAATTATAATAATTTCCTTTGAGGTTAATAGTATGGCATATTTAGTATCAACAATTATAAATTCTCTTAAATTATTTGGTAAGACATTTGATGACTGAATTAAATATTGTCCTTTTAAAACATATTCATCATTTTTATTATCATTTTTATTATCATTTTTATTATTTATAATATTAAATCTTTTAATATATGATCTACTCATTATGAAAAATTCATTTTTACTTGACCATCTAAATCTTTTGAAATTTGATAGATCATTTGAATTATTAATCTCACCTTTATATAGTAATTTAATAATAATGCTACCATAATGAACTTTAAAGGTAAATATTTTAAAGTTACCTTTACGATCAACAATACCAATAATATCTTCATCAAATTGATTAAATGCGAAATGAACCACTTGTTCATTCAAATTCAAATGATCTCTAAAATTAAAATCGACAAGAACCTCAGTCTCCAAAGATTTTCTCAAAACTATAAGACAGAGTGAAATATCAGTTCTTACATAGATCAATCTATAAAGTGGTATTGAACCTTCAATTGATTCATAATATGGGATTTCAATTTGATGAATTTTTGAACCTAAATGAAATTGAGCAATTTGTTGTAATTTAGGTACTTTAATTGATTCTATCTTATTATTATTATTATTATTATTATTATTATTATTATTATTATTATTATTATTATTATTATTATTATTATTATTATTATTATTATTATTATTATTATTAGTAGTAGTATCATCATTATTATCATCATTATTATCATTACTATCATGATTATCATTATTATTATTGATAATAACTTCAACATTTTCATAATCAATCTTGTTAACACTAAGATCAGTACCAGTATTCAGAGCAAAACAAATAGTTTCTTGAAAATTTTCCCCAATTGCAAAGAACCCATGTTTAAATGGTCTACTATAATTAGGATCATAAATTGTATCCGATGTAAAATTTTCATCATCTTTAGCAACTAAATTTAAAAGTTCATCAGGAATATAATATTCAGTATTAAGATCAAATGAATTATTATAATTATTATAATTATCATAATCATTATTAATATTACAATTTTGATCTCTTTGAAGTAGATTAAAGTCATGATTTGAAACAAAACTAGTATTTTCCTTTGAAGGATATAATTGTTTAGATGAATTTGGTATTAATTTATAATTTGCATTCTTTAAATTATTTCTAATTTTTATCCAAGGATCCTTAGAATCATATTGAGATAGGTATAATTTTGATCCCTGTAATCCATACGTTATCTGAGGACCTAAACCTGCTTTCTGAGGCCACATATACTATTGATAGCAGAGTCCAACTATAGTATAATATTGACAAATGTAAATATATATTTATTATATCAAGCACTTTAACATTTTAAGATGTAAAGTATACATAGTTAAAAAAAATTGAATTTTTTATCATTACTTAGTAAGCTATTATATAATTATTAGGTGTTCAGGTGTACTGTAATGAGCAAAATCAATTGATTATAGTACAATTTTTATAAATACATAAACTAATACATAAACACCTTTAGATGTCTAAATCGTCAATATAATTTTATTATTTGATTGGAATAATTTAGTTAGTTTAATTTACATTTGAATAATAAATTAATTAAAGCCCTTATAACCTCATTTAAATTTCATTTCACTTAAACTTTAATATTTCTAAAAATTAGTTTACCGTGTCGTATTATTAAATTAAATGAATATAAAATAATATCAGGATACCACAATAATTGGTATAATTAAATTACACGCGTATATGATCAATTATTTCTTTATTAATTAAATTACACGCGTGTATCATATATTTATCAATCAATTGATTAATTGATTAAATATATTACCATAAAGAGTAATATATATATATATTAAATATTTGCGATAATAGTTAAATGCAATATTTCATAATATTTGATAATATTTGATAATATTTCATGTGTAATATTAAAAACCCATTATAGATCAACTAACATGATTCAGTTAAAAGCTTAATCGCGTAAATAATTTATAATTTTAACTGATTTCTACTCTTATTTTTTTTTCAAACGTCTTTTTAATTAAACTAAAAGAGTTAAAAAATTTATTACCTGTTTAGGAAATTAACTCTTTTAAGTAAGAAAATTTTTTTTAAAAAAAAGTTTTCTATAATCTTATACAATTTACACTATTATGCATTATATAGAAAGTTAAAGATAAATCACGAAAAATCTAATCTATTTGTCTATATAATTAATAATTAATAATTAATAATGATAAATATAATATAATAAATTTGATATAAATTTAAGAGATAATAATAATTACCCAAAGGAGTGATATTTAATACATATAATTTACAGTATTGTAATTTATCTTATACATTATATTGCTTAATACCTATTAATTGCTATTAAAGAACAAATTATAAAGTATAAAGTATAAAGTATAGAGTATAAATTAAAAAATTAAAGATTTAATTAACTCCTTTATTGCGCTTTTTCTTTTTCTATACATTATCATGAATATTAGAGAACAATTTGACGCTAGTAATTAATGAACTAAATATGATATTGAATAATTAAAATCAAAGTTCAAACAGTGAGAATAATTAAAATCAAAGTTCAAACAGTGAGAAAATAATTAAGATCAAAGTATTAAAAGTAAACGGATTAAAAGTGAAAGGTTCAAAGGTGAAAGGATTACAATTTTCCTTCTCAAATTTCTAAATTAACTTTGTAACGTTCTAGAACGAATATATTATATGAGTATTGATAATTACTACTACTACTACTACTAAGGCAGTATACAATATACTCTACTCTTACTACTTCACTAGAGTAGAAACCATGAATCCTTTAGATACTCAGATCTCAGTAATGGCTTTTGATCGTGCAATACGTTCTTTTAATATGTAAAATTTTGCATTCTTTTTTTTTTATTTTTTTGCTTATTATTAATTACTAAGTAGCAAATCACTCAAAATCTCGCTCGCTACTAAAAATTTACAGAAAAAAAAAAAAAAAAAAAAAAAAAAAAAAAGCCTAACAAAAAAGATTGCTAACGGTAAAAGTAAATATTTTATTCATAGGCACGTATACCCGCATGGAACCGACATATAATCTGTAACTTTTCTATTTCTCTTATTTTACTAAATAAATAAAATAAAATAAGAAAAAAGGCAAAGAGTTCAAGATTCAAGGTTGAGTGCGGTGTGCGGGTAATTTTTGCTATTTACTCTTGAATTTTGAGTAACAGAATATAGTTTTTGAAGTTAAATATACTAATATCAATACCTATTATAAGTAACTTATAACTTCTATACTTCTTCACATCTCTTCTCTGTATACTTCTCACTGATCTAAGGAAGGCACTTTGGTCCATGCACAAATAGCTCCTGAATCCTGAATCCTTTTTTTTTTTAATTTTCTTTTAATATGTTAAAATTAAAATGTATAAAATAATAAACTGTAGCGATTTTCCTTGTCTAAGTCAGATCTACAGACTTAATCTTTTTTATAGGTAAAAAAGATTTAGGCGGATCATGCAACCGAAAATTTTATAAAATTCGTGTAAGGAATTTAAGCGAAAAAGTGTACAATTAAGTAACTATACCTGTACTACTTATACTACTTACTTATATTTAATTACTACTTAAAGTTCATTGCTAAGGAAATCTGTATTCTCTTTTAAAAACTGTTTTTAACTGTTTCAAACTGTTTTAAACTGTCTTTTAACCGTTTATTAAAAATTGTCTAAATCAAATAATTTATTTTTATGACATTTTGGCAGGAGTTGTTTACATGTTTCAAGAATTATTATTTTCAATTTTTAATTTAATTTAATTTAATATAAATTGAATATTTAAATTACTCAAATGGGTAATACAGATTATATATAAATATCCATTGAATTTCCCTATATTCTATCCCTAATTCAATATTAAATCTTTTTAAATCATTTATTATATCTATTAAATTATAATTCAAAGTTAATACCTTTACAAATATTCATATAATATCATATCATATTATAATACAATACAATATAATATAATACATCACAACATAACACAACACAATATAATATAAAATGCAATTCAAAATAATCTTAGCCTGTATATACATTACAAAATCTATTGCCGCTCCAGTACATTTAGGTAAGAGAGATGAAGTAGTTGCAACTACAACAACTTCTACATCACCAGCTGCTAAGACTGCTACTTTCTTTACAAAGGATTCATCTTCTCAATCTGGTTTTGATCCATCTCTAGTCTTTTAATTATGAAAAGAATACACTAATACAACACTATAAATACAACACTATAATACCCTATATTCACTCACTAAATATATCCAAAAGTTACTCTTGCATCATTTCAATTCTATTCATCTTTTAAACTATATAATACACTCATTTATTTATTTTCAAAATCATCATATTTCATTTCACTGTTTCATATAAAAGATTATGCTATATCAGCATATATCCAATTATTTCTCTTGCATTCAATATTTTATTTTTTACTCTTATCCATTCGTTTTTGTTTTTCATATCGCTACATTCTGTTTTTATTGTTCTAATTTGTTTTTTTATTTCATTCATAGCTTATATCCATATTGTTATTCTTCATTAGTCTAATTATATTAATTAACTCAATATATAAATAAAGTAATGATTTTCCATTTGTATGTAGATTATATTCGATTCGATTCGATTCGTTAAGATCTAATAAAGATTTACAATAAATCTGCAATAATTTCTTTTGTTTTTCTTTGCCTTGTTTCGTTCGGTAAAGTTTTTTTTTTTATTTTTTTTTTTAATGTAAGAAAATGTAAGAATTTTTGCAACCAAATTATTTTTTATTTTGATTTTGTTTGGTTTTTTTATTTTGTTTGGTTATTTTTTTTTTTTTTAAATAGAAAAATTTTCCCTCTCGAAATTAGTAACATTAGCATAATCACTTGTACTGCCACCGTTACTCATATTACTATTACTAACTACTAGTATTATTACTACTACTTGTATTTTCGAATAGTGATAATAATTTGATACCGTTTCATTCATTTCTCATATATACTTTTCTTTTTTATTCAAAATTATTCACAATTATCTACAATTATTTACAATTATTTACAATATAAAATGAGGGATTCAAATATCATGAATTGAAATTTATTGTATATTTATTTTCATCTTTTTATAAGCTGTATAGTT
Organism: Ruyongia chambardii; assembly: GCA_030574595.1. Classification (NCBI taxonomy): domain Eukaryota; kingdom Fungi; phylum Ascomycota; class Saccharomycetes; order Phaffomycetales; family Wickerhamomycetaceae; genus Ruyongia; species Ruyongia chambardii. The sequence continues at coordinate 17,328 of JAJMFI010000039.1, forward strand.
AACTAGTTAACTCATTTTAGAGGTACTTTGAAAAATTAACTCATGCCTTAAATTGTAAATAATTTTTTAATATATTACGAGCTTCTTATATATTTATCTTTACCATTTACACTTAAATACGTGAAAAATTATTAGAACAAAAAAACAAAAAAACTATTAAGTAGAATTTTCCGGGTAACTATTTATTTCTTACTAAGTGATTATGTAATACAAAGATTTGATAATTTCTCTGACAATAAATCTAATTACTATTAGTATATATATGATAAATCAATAAATAACTAATCAATAGTAAAAAGGTATATCCTTATTAAATATAAACCATGGAATTAGTATGTATATATTTGAAGACTTTTATTATAAATATCTTTATTATATATCAACTATATCATTTGATAACATTAACTAACATTGAACAAAAATTTAATTAGTTACCAGAAGGTCAAAAGAATCAAGTACAAGTAACATTTAATGATCAACAAAATATAAATGAATTTTCAAAATTAATTCAAAGAAAGGATAATTTAACTATTGAATTGAAAAAATTAAAAGAAGAAAAGGAATACCTTGATGATTTATCAATGGAATTAGAATTATTAGATGAAGATGAATTAATTAATTATAAAGTTTCAAATGTTGCATATTTAAAATTATCACAATTAGAGGTAATTGATAGATTACAAATTGATAATGAAAAGATTGATGGTGAAATATTGATAAAGGAAGAATCGTTAGATAATATTGAATTAAATCTTTCTGATTTAAAGACTAAATTATATACAAAATTTGGTGATAATATTAATCTTGAACGTGATTAAATATTTATCACTGATTGACTTAATTAGAGTTTTTTTAAATTTATTTGCTGATATGTAGTTATTTCCCTTTTCTTTTATTTCTTCATCTTCAAAAACATAATTACATACAATTACTATAATAATGATACTAAATATTATATTATTATGTAACTTATTATAAAAAGAGCTTACATATTATCATGTATATAATATGTAATATAATACCAAAACCTTCCCGCCTTATATACTATTTCCCTTCCAGACCTATTCAATTATTCATTATATCATAACTTATATATCATAACCTATATATCAAATATATGATTATTAAAATCAAAATTATTTAATACCTTCATCTCCATTGATACTAACAACTGAATCCTTTTCAATGAAAAATTTAGTTCCTGCTGCATTATTTAATGCATTTATAGTATCTAACTTTGCTCCATTTGGTACATTAAATGAAAATCCTGTAAATAATGTGGAATATTCATAAGAAATTGTTCCTCCAATTGATGATATTGCAGATTTTACTTGTTTAATATATGAATTTGGTGTCAGTTCAGATTGATCAAATATAAGAATATATGAATCTAAAGATTTAATGATTACAATTAGTTAGTATTATGATTAAATTAATGTGTGTGTTCATCAAGATAATTAAATGTTATTTGCCCCCCAAACATCAATCAATCAAATTTATTATATATAGATAAATAATATTCTCTACTAAATATAGATTAATTGATGGGGAAAAAGCACAAATATTTATATAACAAATGAATAGTATCCTATTACATACCTGCTTCTACTAGTGATATGATAGCAGTTAATGAAGTTAGAAGTATACCAAGTGAAAATCTCATATTTATTAACTGTTTATTAAAGTTATAACATAAGTATAAGTATTTTAAAGTAGTGTTAAATTAATTTATGTCAGTTTTTTTTTTTTCTTTAAAACTATGGAGTTCCATCCATACACCACAAAATGGGGGTAGAGTACCTGCAATTTTACATGTAATTACTACTACATGCTTTTATTTACTACTGATATCATACTGTCTTGGGACTACAATGACATTGATATAGAAATTGAAGATAAATATATTTTGCTACTTATGATTCAAGTTGAAAATTGTAATTTGTAATATGTAATATACACAAGATATTTTGCCCGTTCATAATATTGTTTTCATTAATATAGCCCTTATATGATGGAATTGAAAGATTAAAAGATAAAGTAAAGTGATTATGATATATATCTATATATATATATGTAAAGGTGATGTGCTTTTGAAACCGTTAAAATTCAATAAAGATTTTAACTCTTATATAAATGCAAATTAAAAATTGTAAAGAGATATAAAATGTGAGTATAATTGACTGACTAGCTACCTAATCATTACACAATATGTTTTCAATTCTTTGTCTTTTACTAGGATTTGATATTGTATTATTTGAATTTGAATTAGAATTTGAATTAGAATTTAATGATTCTATCACATCATTAGATAGTTATTTTGGAATTGTAGCAATAACTTTTTCAATTTCTTGCTTTGATCCTAACCAGATACCAGATCTTTGATGAATTTCTCCAACTTGTAAATCTAGAATTCTTTCACCCTTATCATTAATAGCTAAACCACCACATTGTTCTAATAACATTGCCATTGGGAAACATTCATAAAGTACTCTTAATTTACCATTCTTAGATTTTGAATCTGCTGGATAACCAAATAGACCACCATATAGAATAGTTCTATGAACATCTGCAACCATGGAACCAACATATCTGGCTGAATATGGTTTACCATCATCTTGTGGTTCCTTTAATGATGCAACAAACTTTTGAATATGTTCTGGCCAATAATAGGTATTACCTTCATTAATTGAATAGATATGTCTCTTTGGTGGAATAACAACATTTGGATGTGTTAAGATAAATTCACCTAATGAAGCATCTAATGTAAAACCATTAACACCATTACCAAAAGTTAACATTAATTGTGAAGAGGCACCATACATAACATAACCTGCAGCTAACATATCATTACCAGATCTTAAAACATCCTTAATTGAACCCTTAGAACCTGGTAATAATTTATAAACACCAAAAATGGTACCAACTGAAACACCTGCATCTAAATTAGAAGAACCATCAATTGGATCACAAACAATAGCATAATCAGCATCTTCAGAGTTAAAAATGATTAAATCTTCTTGTTCCTCAGAGACTAATACTTTAACAATTCCAGAGTTATTCATAGAGTTTAATAAGATTTCATCACCAATAATATCTAATTTCTTTTGGTCATCACCAGTGGAGTTTTGTAAACCAGCAAGACCAATCAAGTTAATTAGTTCAGCTTTTCTAATGTTCTTAGCAATGAATTTGAAAGTGAATTGTAAAGAGTTTAATAAAGAGGAAAAGTTACCAGTGGCATCTGGAATGTTTTTCTGTTCATTTAGGATAAAAGTAGTTAATGTAATTGGATTTGTATTGATTTTAGAATCGGACATTTTAAAGAGTTTATATGCAATATATGTAGAATGTTAAAAATAGGTATAGATATATGTATATGTATATGTTTAATAGCAATTATAACAAGTAAAGAGAAACAGAAATAGAAGAAAGGGAAAGAAAATATTTGTTTATTTAGTTTTTAATCTTATAGAAATTGTTGAACACGCACCCGGTATAAACAGGCGTTCTTGACTTTGTGGGAACCTCTAACGCGAAGCGAAAAGCGCCGAGTCTGGAGTGGAAGGTAAAATAGGCTATTACATTTTGAGTGATGTGATTGGATGAAAGGATGGGCTGGGGTATGAGGTGATGGTTGAACATTTATAAAAACTGTGAAAATATATGAAATATATATATACTTTAACTAATAACTTAACACAGTAAAGATCAATAATTAATCCAGGTATGACTCTATAATAGAATTTATATATTATATTTAAATTATTATATTTAGCGTATATCAATTAAAGCCCTTATTTGTAGATCTGACTCTTTAACTTCTCTAACTGCTGTTCCGTCAGTTCAATCATCTCTCTTAAGTTTTGATCATCAATGTTTCCATAAGAATTCTTGATATTATTACCAACACCTAACTTTTCGTTATGTATAGTGGATTGATGAATAGAATCATTAATTCCACTATGATCAGCTTCTGAGTTAGATCTCTCATTAATCCAACTCCAAATATCAGCTTCTGAATCATCTCTCTTTCTTTCATCCTTAATATTAACGTTGGCATTTGGGACAATAAAGTATTCCTCTCCATTAATTAGTACCTTGGAAATCTTTTCAATCTTAAATCCACCAGTATAATGATTTCTATGACCAAATGATACCAGCGAAATGATCAACATAAATAATAATCCAGCAGCCAGAATAATTGTATTACTTTGAAATGGTATTTGATATGTTTGACGATCCCTCAATTGTTCTTCCACAAACTCACTTTGATCTGCTGACGATTTGTTGGATTCATTTTGATTACTAACTAATGTAGACTTTCTCTTACTTTTCTTACCACCAGATTTGCTAGCTGCAATTATTGATTTTAATTCACTAATTAAAATAGATGTAGACTCCTTTTGTCCCTCAATTGAACCCTTTTCAATCTGTGATTTAATCCAACTTTTACCAGTCCATTCCATAGCACTAATAACTAATATTTTAGTGTTATTAGATTCAGCCCACGATAAATAAAAATGGGTCTTTACTGAAAATGATGAACCTGATGGAACGTCTGGAGTCTGAATACTTTGTTGAACATGGATAGATTTATTTAAATCATAACTTTCCACGGTTTCTGTGATAATACATTTCGTTTGTTTAGGTCCCAGTGCATTGAATAATGGCTTTATATAAGAATAATTTCTTTTCTTATTGACAAATTTTGGAAATTGTTGTGGAGTAATTTGAAAATTCTTTTGTTTAACAATGATTTGATTATAATACGATACATCATCACCAAACAGAATTGAATATACTGTTCCCAATGGAGCATTCAAAGTCTCCTCTATCACTTGAGTATCCCCTGCTTTCTTTGTATAATCACTTGAAGTTGGAGCATGCGTCTGTGGGCCTACTGTTGGTAAGGCTGGTCCAGAATCTTCAGAATCTTCTTCTGAGACAGCAATTGTCGCCATTGATAATGAGTTGAAATGATGATTAAAATCATCAACCATGATATTGATGCTAGCTTTTTGACCATCAATAGATCCCTTTTCAACTGCAACTTTAATCCAACTCTTACTGAACCATTTGATATGTGTGAAAACTTCAATGTTTGTTTTATTATTTTCAGCCCATGAGAAATAAAAATTGGTATATACCTTAAAAGAATTACCTGATGGAACATCTGGAGTTGAACTAATCTGTGTTATCTTAACATATGATTTCAAATCCAAATGATCCACCGTTTCAACAATGTTACATTGAGTCTCTTTAGGCCCAATTGGTGCGTTCAATGGCTTTCTATATTTATATTCTCTCTTATTTTCAACAAATTTGGGAATTTCACTTATATCATAATTCTTTTGCTTTTTCAACTGTAATGATGTGGTCTCTACAAAATACTTAATGACCTTAGGTAATGGAGCACCGATAGTTGTTTGCTTTATATTAGTTTCACCTGGATTATCTTCATATTTAGGCTCAGTTGCGGGATGCTTTGAAATTTGGTCCTCTTTGATATTATTTATAGTATCACTAGAATGATCATTTGCATCTTTACTACTACCACCGTTAGCGACATTTGTATCACCATCGCTTGAATCATCATCATCATCATCATCATCGTCCTCTTCACCATCATCTTCTGATTTATCACCATCATTTGATTGATTGTCATCGTCAGTATTATTTAAGTCAGATTGTGATTCTAATTCCAGATTGTAATTTATTCTCTCGGGATTCTTCTCAGTTATTGTTTTATTCCAGACTTGAGCAATCAAATCAAAAGTTGTATCTCTTGAAAGAAATGAAACAAATACATACTTTTTATGTAAAGTCTGTACCACAATACCATTTGGAAATAATCCAGCTGTTGTTTTCTTTTCAATTGATATGATTTCTTTAATCGGAATAGTCAGATTTGTGACCCAACCAAGAATATTTGAATTAAAACAAAGATGAAAATTAGAAACATACAATTTTCCTTGAACAATTATTTCCTTTTGTAAAGCACAACTATAATCACTTACCAGCTTTTCAGTGATTTGAATATTTTTGAAAGTTTGATGAAACTCAACATCTTTTTTAGAATTTAGTGCATTTGAACCATTGTTACTTCCCGAATTATTTGTATCTTCAGAATCTCTAGTGAGCGAATTATCAATCGTAACTTTATCAGAACTCAAGCTTCTTCTATGGGCATCATTTGTTGAGGAATTCCTCATATTAATTTTTGGAGAAGTAATTTGAATTTGATTATTTTTACTGCTACTATCACCTTGTGAAAAGATGGATTTTGTATCATCTTTTGGAATGTCAGAATGAATTCTTGAAAGAACATTGGTCAATGTTTTTATTCCATTACCAACATTATTGTAGTTATTGTTATCATTAGTATCCGGTTCAGTAGTTCCATCAGTAATCCCAACAGGATTATTCGTCGTGGAAATGGCAGAATTACCGTAGTCATGTAGCACATTAGCAATAGAATGGTTAATATTATTCAAACTTATATTCATATTTGATAAATGTGGTAAATAGCTGCCATTAGTTAAGTTATTTGTGGATTGATTAATATTAGTGTTAGTACCATCTTTTGCAGAGCTTGTCGTTATGTCCCCATTTGTTTGATTGTAGTTGCCAGTATCGATCATATTTAAATTACCATTGCTGTATCTATTTTTATTTGGAGGTGTTGATGTAGTAGTTTGATTTGTGATATTAGGATTGTTATTATGAACATTAGCCATGGAGGAATTATTGTTAGTATCAGGATGGCTGATATTATTGATATCCGGAGTCAAATTTGTATGGTTGTTTATATAACCGTTGGTATTAGAAGCGATCTTCTCTTGCTGTGAATTAATCTTGATAACCGGGGTAGCTTGATGCTGCTGCTGTTGTTGCTGTTGTTGATTGAGCAAAATAGGCTGATCATGAGGCACAATCACATCGTCATAACCAAGTTCCTCTAGTGTTAATTGACCTCTACCTAAAGTATTTATAGGTTTTGATTTTATAGGTTTAAAATGGACATTACTTGTTATTGAATGTATACTAGTAGCATCAGTACCATTATTATTACCTATACCATTTGTAGTATCAGGGTTCAAATATCCTGAACTATCTTCCATATCTAATAAATTTGTCTTTGAAGGTCTTCTAAATAGAAGACTATCAAGGTGTTGCATAAAGGATCCATTTGTATTATCAAAACTATCCATAAAGGCGGCTGCAGTATTTGAAGTAGGAGAGTTGTTGGAATTATAGTAAATATTGTTATTATTTGAAGCAACGGTATTATTGGAAGCATTATTATTTGTTGGAGGATAAGATCTAAATTCATTAGAATTGAAGTTACTAAAATGACTAACAGCATTATGAGCAGCTGATAAGAAACTTGAAATAAATCCTCCTTCTTCATTTGGTAAAGTGCTATCTTCAGTAGCCATATGATTTTCCACATTTTCTGCAGGAGAATTAGTCTTATCATCTCTATCATGAGCAATGGAGTTCAAAGAAATTTGATTATCAATATTTGTAGAGGAAGCGTTATCATTCGTATGATGACCATGTAACGGCAAACTTGGATTTGTACTGTTATTGTAATTTGTTAAGTTATAATTATTATTACCATTACTATTATTATTGTTACCATTGCTATTGTTCTTATTGAACGATTGAATTGAATGATTAGCAGATGAATCTAGATCAGAGTGCATTTTCTTTGTAGTTGAAGAATTATTTATCTTATGGGATTTTAAAGATCTTTCAATTGAACCTCTAGGAGTTGACCTTATTGGAACAATCTCAGGTAATATAATCTTTGCTTTATTCTTATCCTTAATTCCAGCATTAGAAATACTTCCGCTACTAGTATGACTATTATTTATATCAGTTTGGCTAATGTTGTAAGGAGATTCATATTTTTTAAATGTTGGTAATGTCTTGTTCTTTTTAGACTTTGGGGTTGAAGAGTCTACTGGTTGAGTAGAATTATGCTGATCAGATGAAGTATCAGAGGGAGCTGACTTTCTCTTTAGCCTCAGAGATAGTTTCCCCATACTACTGTATCAATATTAGTATGAATTGGGTATTCAATTCAGATTTTGTAGCTAGTTTAGTTCAAATTTTATGTTACAGCTGATAGCAATTAGATCCCAGTGATGTTATTTTGTGAATTCGGTTTTTTTTTTAGGCTGGTTAAAGTCAGTTAGTAAGGAGTAAGTACTAAGTATTGCTATTGATATGAAACAATATAACATTGTATAAGCAAAAAGAATTACAAACTAATGCCGGATGAATTTTATAGTCTGTATATACAATGCTTAACGCTGGATTTATTATAACGACCTTGTCAGTGTTTTAACAACTACTTTTTTTAATAGTTCCTACGGTATTTATATTCGATTTTATAGAAATTAGCCATATTGTATATAGTATTTGTGAAATTTGTTGTATATGAAGAAGAATAAGGAGAGGTATTATACTATACAATGTTATCGGTAATAGCAGATCAGTTTGTGATTTTCATTTGATTTAGAACTTTATTTCTATTTCTTTTCAATAGATGGACGATGTCCTCCATTTTGAACCAGTGGCGTAGTAGGAGTATTGTTGCCATTATTAACCTTAGGATTCAAAGAGTGAGGATGTGAAAAATGGGAAGCATTAAGAGCCTTATTGCCAAATTTAAACTGAAGTGGTTTATTGTCTGCATTTGTGTTATCCTGTGACATTATTAATGTATAGCTGAGTATATATGTATTAATCTTCTATCATTTTTAACTTTAATACTATTACTATTGCTACTAATAAATACTGATATTAACAACTGGTAAATACACTTGCCAGATTCTGCCAATTGTAAAATTGTAATTTTTTTTATTTTCCCGTTTTTATTTTTAATGTGTCAATAGTATATTTGACTTTGGAAGCGAAGAAGGTACAAGTAAATATCAATCAGCCATTCTCTAGATCTAGATCATAAAAAACATTCATTACTAACTACATACATTCCTTATGAGTGCAAGAGAGTAAGTCATTTTAATGATATGATCTCTACTATATCTCTATCTTATACTAACGAATAATTATCTACTAGTCCTCTGCAAATATTTTTAGACAATTTAGACTTATCTGTTTATTATAAAGACTTTCAAAAGTTCAAAATTTCTTATGATGATCTTCAATTTATATCACAAGCTGTATTGAAAGATATTGGTATCGATAAGATTGGTGATAGAATCAAACTATGGATTGCCATTGAAAAATTACACA
>JAJMFI010000039.1:26694-55346 GCA_030574595.1 Ruyongia chambardii
ACAAATTTTAGAAATGAGGCCATCTTAGTTAAATTAAATGATATTTTAAAATTATCTCCCCCTCCACCACCACCACCACCTCATAACTATAATCATGCCTCTAATCGTTCATCTCATTTGCAACCATATTCTCAATTTAATAACTCTGATGTTATTGTATCATCTCAACCAATTAGTAAATCAATAGTTTCTTTTATTCTAAATAATGGTACTTTAGTTAAATTAAATATTAATGGTTGTTATAATGCTGATTCAATAAAGAAAAAATTATTGAAAAATTTAGGTCTTAAGAATGTGGCTAATGATTACAATATATATCTTACTGATTCAAATGGTAATCTACATTTACTTTTTGATGTTGAAGTGATCACGATTTGTCATTCAAATGATAGATTAGAGAAGAATAGACTATTATTTTGTTCAAAGTTAGAAGTACCATCTTCATTAGCAATTACAAAATCAAAAGAAATTATATCAACAGAACCAATAAAGGAATCAAATACAATGATAAATAATTCAAACTTTAGAAACGTATTTGGTCAAAGACCTTCAAATAATATCATTTCTCATAATATCTTCCAATATTTCCCTGATACAAATAAAGAAAAAATGACAAAGACTATAAGGAATTCTGTTAGATATTCAATCATATCCTCAATGCATTCAAATGATTCTAATGAAAGTAAATATAATAAAGATATCAGAAATAATAACAAAGATTCTAGTAATATTAATAATAATAATAATAATAACATATCAAAGCATAGAATGTCAACTGTAGGTGATTTCCTATTAGATAATTCAAATCAATTAAATGATACATTAAACTTTGGTGCTAGTAATCCTATCAATAAGAGATTATCTGTTCAACAAAGATTATCAAAAATGTTGTTTGATGATGATGATGAAATGGATATATTAACATCCAATACCATTGCACTACATGCTAAGAAAAGTAATACCAATATCAATAATAATAGTAATGGTAATAATAATAATAACAATAACAATAATGGTGAACCTTCATCCGATGATAATGATAAGATTCAATTGATAAGTGAAATTGAAGACGAAGATAGTGATGGATTTTATGATGACATTCTTAATAATCAAATTGGTGATCATTTCTTAAAAGGTGCTCGTATTGGTTCTGGTTCATTCGGTACTGTTTTCCTTGGTATGAATTCTTTAACTGGTGAACTGATGGCTATAAAACAAGTAGAAACAGCGTCAACAAAATTAAAGGATGCATTGCAACATGAAATGAATTTATTAAAGGAAATGAATCATGAGAATATAGTTAGATATTTAGGTTCATCATCAAGTTCAAATTATTTAAATATCTTTTTAGAATATATTCCTGGTGGATCTATCTCAACAATGCTTTCCAATTATGGGCCATTTGAGGAACCATTAATCAAAAATTTCACTAGACAAATATTGATTGGTTTAAATTATCTACATTCAAAGGATATAATTCATAGAGATATTAAGGGTGCCAATATATTAATTAATATTGATGGTACGGTGAAAATTTCAGATTTTGGTATATCTAAAAAATTAGACCCAGTAGATACTAATAAAAGGGCATCATTACAAGGTTCTATCTATTGGATGGCTCCAGAAATTGTTAAACAAACTGCAACTACTGCTAAATGTGATATATGGTCTGTTGGTTGCTTAATGATTGAGATGCTTACTGGTAAACATCCATATCCAAACTTCAGTCAAATGCAAGCAATCTTCAAGATAGGTAATCACATTACACCAGAGGTGCCTAAATGGTGTTCAGATCAACTTGTAGATTTTTTAAATCAATGCTTTATAATGGATTGGGATAAAAGACCTGGTGCTACGGAGTTATTAGAACATGAATTTTTAGGGAAACTACTCTAAGGGTCCTGTAACGCTACACTTTTAGTGCAATGTACTGAATAGGTGCTTTTAATTGAAATATATCATCATATTTATGCTAATCCTAATATATATATAACTCGTTGTAACAACTATTGAGTATGAATGGCATTACTAGTTAAAACTATTTCCCCCGGGTAATCTGCCATTTTCTATTTTTTCTACATCAAGCGACCAAAATTATTAGTAGTAATAAAATTGATTAAAACTTTACGGGTTTTTGGTTTGTTTTGATTTTCTAAAAAAATTTAACCAAAGAACAAAAACAATAAAATAAGAAGCTCGACTACATATATATCTTTTGGCATTATTAACAAAAGAAACGCTATTTATTTAGTCTACAATGAATTCAAAGAGAGAAAGATCTGACATAGATACTGTAGATAATTCAATACCCTCAAAGAAGAGACATTTGCAGCCGTCAGCTTCTTTGTTGGATGCTCTAAGCTCATCTGAAACTGAATCAATAGTATCAGATTCCAGCACTAACAAGACTACACACACTAAAAAGAGACCTATATCTCCAGAAAGTTCAAATGATTCATTACCATACTATTATAGACCTCCAATAATATCAATCAATCCAATGCAGAGGCTAGATTTAGTCAGAAGAAGACAACAGTGGAGGCAATCTCAACTTTATACTCAAAGAGCATATGATTCACCATCTTCAAATCGTTTTTCAAAATCAAATGTCAATAATCGTAAATCTAATCACAAGGTTGCAATGGTAGAGGCATCTACCCAAACAAGCACAGTCCCATCAATATCTGCATTGGCTTCAAACTCAATTTCTGGATCTGAACCATCGACTATAGCGGCCATTAAATCTAAGGATTTCTCCATGTCTGGTATATTCACTGGTTCAATTATGTATGATTCTTCTGAATTAGGTGAGGGAAATGATAATATCAAGACACTTTCATTTCCTTCATCCCAAAAGAATGATTCTGATTCGTTGCATATTTTGAAAAAATCAAAAACTACACATAGTGGTGATGGCCCAAGTGCAGGCTTTAATTTTATAAATAGTGACAATACTGAGACAATCAATAAATTAAAATCCACTATCAATGATGAACCAAGGAATACTGAAGATATGTCTGCAAAACCTTCATCTTTATTCTCTAATGAACCTGTGCAAAGCAAAATTATCATCAAGAATGATGAAATTATAGAAAAGCCATCATTCTCTCTTTCTAATTCCATAACAAGTTCAAAGACTGATCAAACTTCAAATGGCCCTTCTTTTGGATTGTCCAGCACCATATCTAGAACCAAATTACATAATAATGAATCAACTGAACCTGATGTTCCAATATCAAAACCTTCATTCTCATTTGGTGGAATAGCTGGTTCTAAAAACGATGAACCTGTCAATATTAAACCAACAACTGGATTTTCCTTTGGTACTAATTTATCCGCTACAACTGCTAACTCTAAAGAACCATCTACAGGATTTTCTTTTGGAACTAATCCACCCGCTTCAACTACTAACTCTGATAAGCCATCTACAGCATTTTCTTTTGGCGCATCAATTCCAACGACGAAAACAAATGAAAAGATTTCGGATAAGCAGCCGCCTTCCCTTGGTGGATCAAATTCAATTAAAGAAACAACTGAACCATTAAAACCAACATTTTCATTGGATATCAATGCTTCATCTTCAGGCTCTTCTTCAACAAAACCCTCCTTTTCATTCAGTAGCATTGCTAAACCTAAAGAACCAGAGGCTGAGAAGTCTGAAGCTACTTCATTCCCATTAGCTGCACCAGCATCTTCCACTAATAGCACATCAACAAAGCCTTTATTTTCTTTTGGTACTATTTCCAAACCAGAAGAACAAAAGCCTGAAAATACTGCTCAATCTTCTTTTACTTTTGGTGCCTCAGGACTTGTTGCCAGTTTGAAATCTTCAGATAAACCATCTTTCGAAAAAAAAACAGATACTATACCTTCGTTTTCATTTGGTAACTCTACCTCCTCAAAGCCAGGTTTCTCTTTTGGTGGTGCATCATCTAAACTTACAGATGCTCCTAGATCAACTGATAATAATACTACCGCTAACAAAGCTCCATTTTCATTTGGTGCATCATCTAAACTTACAGATGCTCCTGGATCAACTGATAATAATACTACCTCTACCAAAGCTCCATTTTCATTTGGTGCATCTTCCTCAAATGCTAATTCCGAGATTGCAGATATCCCTAAACCAGTCTTCAATTTTGGTGCAACTTCAAAACCAACTGCTCCAAGTCTGGATTCTGCCAGCAAGCCCTCTCTATTCGGCTCAACACCTATAAGTAGCATATTAAATTCCAATTCGGGTGACCACAATGATGGTCCTGCTTCTAAGAAAAAATTTCCTGGTTCTGCCTTAGCACCATCATCAAACAACCCTCCAACTTTTTCATTTGGCTCCAATGCATCAAATCCATCAGCAGATGCCGCTACTACTAATAGTAATACTAGCACTATTTCTACTGCTCCTTCAATTACCGGCGATAAGAGTAATCCATTTGGGTTTGGTATTAGTTCAAAGCCGGTAGAGGCAAAACCATTATCATTTAGCTTTGGAAATTCAACCGCTAATGCTAAACCTGCAAATATATTTGGCGCCCCTGTGAACTCTGCTCCAGCTAATACCACAAACGCTTTTGGTGCTCCATCTACTATAACCAAACCTGCTAGTGTGTTTGGTTCTGTCTCGAGTTCAGGTCCATCTACTTTCAATTTCAATTCTGCTGCTACATCCACACCAGCTCCAAATGCTTCAAGTTCATTTTTTGGCCAAAACCCACAACAAGGAACGCCAAACGTTGCATTTGGATTTGGTCAACCTCAAGGAGCTCCATCTGCATTTGGTAACATGGGCGGTGCTCCGCAACTTACAAATTCAGCATTTAGTTCATCTACCCCCCTACCATCAATGGGGTCTTCGATTAACTTCAATTTTAGCGGTAATCAATCAAATCCATCTTCTGTCTTTGGCAATAATGTTCCTGGCCAACAACAACCTTCTGGAATGTTTGGTGCACCAGTCCCTGCGATCCAAGGTGGTCAACAGGCTACTCCAAATGTTAATAGAGCTGGTAGAAGGATAGCACAGATGAGACCTCGTCGTCGGGGTTAAATATAATAATTGCATATATATCATGTATTTAATAGTAAATGAATACTTTATTGTTCTATAAACATATGGTAGATATATCATCCCTCCGATGAGTAGGTATCAAAGTTACTTCTGGATGCTTCCAGCGAGTTTCTGTTACCAAGTATATTCACACTTCTGGACATCGAATTGTTTGGAGACGTTAAAGATGAGTCTGCTAATTGGTTGACCTGTTCAATTTCTTGAATATTCTTGATAGTACCCTGCTCGCCATGATTTATACCATACTCAACTTTGATGCCTAGCTTCTTTTTGCACCAGCGATCAACAATTACCCTTCTTTGTTTTCCACCCATCTTTGAATAAGGAAAACGGCCAGGTTCAGCAAATGCTACAATGTCAATAAACAAAGAATGGGAAGTCAAAACTTTATTGAAAATCACAGGAACCAGTGATGACAAGAACCGAGCTCTGGTTGTGTCAACAACAGCAATGGTATAGCCATCAGCTTTAAATACGCAACACCCACCAGTTTTAATCTCTTTGTGTGAAGTTTCAATGGATTTTTCAATATCTGAAGCAAAATGCATAAAGCCCATAGACTCGAATGTGTCTGCAATGGATCCCAAGATAAACAAAGGTTGAAATTCAATACTATTAGATTTATCAACTCTAGATACACCGTGTAAGAAACCTAAATCTCCAGTTCTGATAAAAGTTAAATCTGACTTTAAGCCCTTGACCTTCAAACCCATTTGATATTTGTTTAAAGGATCAGGTTCTCCCAATCTAGTAAGTATATTATTAACATTACCTTCCGAAGCAACCCAAATTTCACCATATTCACCAGCTTTGCACAGTTTTTTGGTTTCTGGATTAACAATAGCAATTTGAGTACAGACAGGAACTATTCCAGAATCTTGAACTTGAATTGCAGCTTTATTATTAGATGGATTGACAATTGTAATCATGCCTAATCTCAAAGCTTCAGGATCAAGCCATAAATTGATAGGATCAAACGAAAGATAAGACCTTGATGTAATCATTGAATTATATAGATTGGAATAAATGAAGCTTATAGACGAGGAACTCAACTTAGTCGCTGAAAAAGCAACAGTAACATTTTTTATTAAGTTAATGTCTGGTCTTCCATCGTAGCTGATCATCAAATTTTTTATTCTTTCTAGGGAGAAATCTCTGGTTTTTGTATTTCTAATCGCATATTCTAACATTTGAGGTGTCATATAAATGTTTCTAATTTTATTTTTTTGTAAGAATGTAAAGAAAGAGGATGGATTTGCAGCAAATTCAATTGGTGTTATAATATGCGTAGTGCAACCAATATAAACCCCCATTAGAGCTCCAAACATTAAACCAATTCCAATATTATGACGAACACATCCAACAATTGGATCCTTGCTTTCTAGTTGACAAGTTTCTTTCATAATTTTGCAAAGATTCATGATGTTTCTGTGTGTAAAGGTTTGAATTGATCTCATAAGGTTTATATCATAATTTACGCAAATCAACACGTCATTATTCTCTGTCAAGTTCTTTTTAAAATCAAAATATGGGACTATTCTTGGATACTGATTGGCAATACTGGATGAACCTTTCATCTTATTTGTGACTCTGATCTTTAAATTAGAATAAATAGGATTATCCTTAACAATTGTGGTAACTTGTTTGTTCTTCAATAAATTATCGACATCATTATTCACAAACAATGTTTTGATTTTAAGATCTTGAATCAATTTCAAAAAACTTGGAATATCTTCAGACGCTCTATCAGGATCAATTGGAATCAATGGAAGAATAATTAATCCAGTCAGCCAGCAAGCATATAACGTAGAAATAAACTCTTCGGAATAAGTAAACATTAGCCCAACAACATCACCAGTTTTCATTTTTTTCTTTTTAAATTTTTCTAAGATGGCCTGTATAATACTAGCAATTTTTGCATCCATTTTCTTCCACTGAACAGGCCTTGGATTTAAGCTTAAGGAGAACGCTGCTTCTTCAGATTGATTTTTTATTCTCCATTTTAAGATATCAATCAGTGACTCGAAATCACTTAGTGGTACACTGGTCCTATCATCAATTGATGTATCTCTATAATCAAGGCCAGAGTATTGATCATCTGCACTTTCTAGAGAAGTACTTCTTAAATTACAGACTGTTGGTCCCCAAATGCTGTCTAAGAAAAATTTTGATCTTGGAATTTCGCTAATTGCCCTCTTGATATTGAATCTAATATAAACAGACCTCAGCTCACTATTGAGGAAGTATCTTCTGCATAGCATATTAGCAATACCTGGAATACCACTTTTAATCGTTCTCGGTAACGCATCAGGTGGCAATAATAAGATACAATATGGTCTAACATTATGATACTTTTCTAAAATTGCAAAGCTTTTTCTTGCAATGATATCTAATTCTTCCATATCAACTAAGCCAGTGTGTGATGGAACGGCAAAAGGACTTTCAATTAGTACGACTGAGACATGTTCCCCGTTAATTAAGATATCGAATGCAGCAGCATCGCTGATCCTCTTCTGTTGGATGTTTCTAATCAACGTATAAGTCAAATGATCAGAATAATGGTATCTGTACTTGAAACCTAATTCATGTGCATCAGTAGATGAACTCATCAATGATTTTTGTCTCTCTCTATCCATCCAGGTAATCCTTTGTCTGATTCTATCCTCATACAGACCTAACACGTATACCTTACCATTATATGTAAACCCTAAGAGGCCTGTTCTTAAGAAATGTAGATCCAATAATCCCTGGTGATCGTAACATTGAGCATGGAAAATTTCTTTTGTACCCTCAGGTGTACCCCAGAAACCACCAGGTAATGATACACTATCAATCCAAATTTCACCGACTTCCATCTTTGCTGAAAGATAACAGGTATCTGGATTAACAATGGCAAGAGTTGCATCTGGAAATGGGTAGCCAAATGAGCCTATTCTCAGGTAAGTGGTGTCTTTAACATCCGTGACTGCTAAAGGACGATTACTTATTACTTTAACTGTATTTGTTGTCAATGATTGTTTATCGATTAGCAATTCTGATAAGTTAAATTTGCTATTTGATTGATCTTGAGATCCAATTTCGTCATCATCCTCTAGAAAAGATTGATTAATATTAGTATTCAATTTTTCTTCACGTCCAATCCAATCTCTCATGGATATAATCATACCACCGAATTCACTCAATGTTAATAGCGGAGCAATAACATTTTGAGAATTTTTACAACCTAAAGGTTTTAACCATCTATTTTGCAAGATTTCATGAAATTCTCCATCAACAATGCTTGTGTAAATTAAACACCATTTCAAGCTTGAAAAACTGATCTCTTTCTTGGAAAATTTCTGAGTATATTGAGGGAAGGATTGATAATTATAAACGACTTGTTTCAGACTCAAGTAATCGTTTAGCAATATAGAGACATAATGCTTTGTAATCAAGGAAGCATATAGACCAGCTGTATCCAGTACACTTGGCGGAGTCCATATCAAAAGATTACCGCTATATACATTTAATAGAGTACCAGCAATCAGACCAACAGATTTTCTTGGGTCTAAAATACTGAACATCACATTTTTAGATCTTTGAAATGAAACATCTGATCTTTTATATTGTTTTTCCATGTTTGGGTTTGATGATATTATAACATCCAATGAGTTCAATTGGTTCATTATTGTTTTGTGAGTTATAGCAACACCTACTAATTCACCATCAGGCGCTTTGACATATTCAATGTAAGCAATATCAGGAATTGTTTGAGCTAAATTATCTTTCTTCTTACTATGAAAAAAGCCTGGGTCTCCAATTTTCCAAAATTCTAAACCTCTTGGCCATTTTAATTTTGAGGTTGGATTAACGTGTTTTTCTAAATATTTTGTAACAGTTTCGGATGCTAAACAAAGATGGCATTGAGTCTGTTTCATTATCTGGATTATTTCTTGGATCTTTAGATCCAAAGTGATTGGAACAGCAACAATTCCTGCTAAAAAGCAGCCAAATAGAGCTATTGTAAACTCAATTATTTCAATATTTTGATAAATTAAACAAACTCGATCACCTTGATATAGACCTGATTTATCATGAATCTGTTGTGCAACTTTTAAAGCTCTTGAATATAGCTTTTCCCATGTTATTGAGTCAGTCTCTTTACCTCTTGAGTCTAACATTTGGATAGAAATTTCACGTTGATAAGTTGAGCCTCTATGTTTGAGTATAGAGACTAGAGAGTCAAATTTATCTTTTGTTGTTGGTGTTGTAACGACTCTTGGGTCTAATGGCCTTTGTAATTCAGCATCTTCAGAGGGGAGTAAAGATTCTTGATCAACTTGTTTGAACGACTCCGCATCAGTAGATCTTTTTGTTAGACCAGATGCAAAACTTTGATTTCTTCTATGGTTACCATTGGCAATTCCAGGGCTAGAAGTGTTGATATTACCACGAAGATAAGATTGATAATCATCACTTCTAAGACTTGAACCGTTGAGGTTTGGTGTTGTTTGATTTGAGTTATTAGATCCATAAGAGCCACCAGATAATATGCTTTTCCTTCTTGATATCAGAAGAGCCTTTTTACTATTGAATCCCTTTTCTGTTATTAATCCATTCTGATATTCTGTCTGTAGTATATGTAACTGCTGAGCAAAGGGAAGCTCTGAATTTGCATCATAACTATTAACATTTGCCACTACTGGATTTAGAGGATCCATTAGGGGATTTTATAAAGTTGATATGTTTATCAATTATTAGGTATTGTAGACTATGATGTACACCAGGTGAATAAAAATGAATAATTCAACAGTCTTATGAAGTTAACTAAACTATTTCAACTAGTTTAATTGTAGAGTGACTTAGTGTAAACAAACAAAAAAATGGTTTCGGTTAAACATAAATGTTGATCACGTGACACAAGCATTCTACCGTGATAATCTGAATACTACTATTATATCAACATTGCTATTTAAGGTTGCACCATTTGGTCTATTGAACTATTTAAAACTAAATCTAAAGCAATGTCGAATTCTGAATCAAGCTCTATACTAGATCCACTATCATCATCTACACCTATACATTCATCAATTCCTAACAAAAATTCCTCTGTATACACTGATGTTCATGCTTCAAGAACAATAGGACATACAGAGAACGGAAGCATTGGTAGTGCGACCAGTAACAATAGCAATAGTAATGATGATAATGATAATATTAATAGCAATAGTAATAATGATAATAATAACAATAATTATCAATCAACAAGAACCAATAGAACAGTATTGGATCCTGAAAGACAACCCTTACTGCTATCACCAGATGATCCAAGTGTTACTCCATTAAACGTATCAAATGTTAAAATATCGAAATTTATACTGAATATTTTTACATTTCTTTCTACAATTTGGTTTATACTATTATTATTATCAGATTTTGTATTAATACCAGGATTTAATAATAGAGGACGTTCATTTCTTGAAATTAATTTCATAATGATTAGTCTGTTCTCTACAATTTCAACATTAACATTCTTTAGTATACCTTCAGAATTGGAAAGAAAATTAGGTTATATAACCGGTGGTATGGTAACATTTGTTATTTTTATCTTACTATGCTTTCAAAGAGAAGATTTAGGTAAGATTGGTTTTGCATGTTGTGGATGGTGTGCTATTACAATTATATTCACATCATTTGCAGAATATTTAGTGGAAAAGGGTAAAATTCATGAAGAGATCAGATTAACAGGTAGAGTAGAAACAAGGAGAACATTAACAGAATGGGTAATTGTATTAGTAAGAAATATAATGAAATCAATAGTAATGATTTATGTTTCATTGATTACACTAAACGTTTTGTTACACACTTTTGATTCCTTTAGAGCTAAACCATGGGGTGAAAAAGTTTGGGTTGAAGATAATGGATTTAAGTTACATATAGCTTGCTATGGTAATGTTTATAATAGTAGTGCAGATCCCAATATTAAGCAACCAATTGTCTTATTAGAATCTGGACATAATTCAAATGAAGAATTTAGTGAATGGGTTGAAGAATTATATCATTTACAAAAAGTGGATAGATATTGTATCTATGATAGACCAGGTTATGGATTTAGTGATAGTTCACCAAGTCCAGTTAGTATTTCAATTGTAGGAGATTTATTATCAGAAGCATTATCAAGTCTAGGTATTGAAGGACCATTTACATTGGTTGGATTTGATATTGGTGGTCTTTATTCACAAGTATTTGCATCTAGACATTTAGAAAAGATTGATTCCATTCTATTAGTTGATTCATGGCATGAAGATTTATTATTAAGAAATCCAACAAAGAATTCAATAAAGGATGATTCAATTCCTTCATCAATTTCATCAATGAGTTCTAAAGCAGGGTTTATATTATGGATTCGTGGATTATTTTCACCATTAGGTCTCTCATTACAATCATCATGGATATTTAGACATCAAGGATCTAAGAGTCGAATCTATGGTGATGATATGACTTTACAAGGAAAATATTTAAGGGCAAGATTACAAGAACAAATCAGTGCATCAATATTATCGTATAATGAGGTTATTAGTGCTAAATCCAGATTAAAAGATATACCATTATCAGTGGTATCATCAGATTTTACCATTAAGGAATCCTTAAGTTGGGGAAATTGGCAAAGATTATTAACCAAGATCTCTAATGAGACAATTGAATGGACAATTATTAAAGGTGCACATGAAGTTTGGAAGAATAAAAAGGGTAGAATACAATTACAAGATGTATTATTAAGATTGCTAAATGATCATGAATGAACCTCTGTAGATGTTTATCAAGTTATAATCTAAGGATTACCTCTCTATTTTGAATTTTAATGTATACAATATTATATGACGTTATATATTTTTTTTAAAAATTTTGGAGATTCAACCATTTACATCATATCTGAATTCCACATGTATTTAAGGGCGAAGAATGTTGAAGCTTGATTTTATAATGTGTTTTCTCAAAACTATTAGTCTATAATGTATCAATATGAAAATTATAGATAGTGGCATCTATATAGTAGCAACTGAATACCTAATGAATATCACTACTCCTAATAAAGGGTTAAACTATATATTCTATTGTATATGATATTTTGAATTGAACAGATTTAAAGGTGTAATTTTGATCCATAGTGGTTATATTTAGATATTTTTCATAAATCAAGTGAATCATAATGCTTAGCTAAAGTTTTATTAAGACTTAATTAACACATTTAACTTAACAATATTAAATGCCGAACTAAATACAACAGAATTAGTAGCCTACAATTTCACTAAAAACTACAATAATTAGTAGTATAAGTAACGACTATTGAATATATGGTTCAAGTGATCTTTGCTAAATGATTAATCATTTAATTGAAATAATTTGAGATAATATTTACTGAATCTGGTCCATAGCTTGGCATGGTGTTTGAACATTTACAATAGTATAGTATAATAACATGTCATTTGAATTGCCGGACTTTATTTTAAGAAAGAATACACTCTCAAGTTAAAACAAGATAAATTTCATTATAAGACAAATCTAGCAATCCTTTCTTAATAGCATAGTTATATTAAAAGATAAGAATTTTGTAATAATTTCATATATGTATATAATTAACCATATATTAGAAATAAATAAAAACCTTGCAACTTCTGCTAATAATATCAACTATGAAATAAATAAATATTAAATAGCAAACACGTTCAAATATATAGAGTTGATAAATTCTAGACTCTTAAATTTAGCCACAGAGTGCTGCAGCTCAGGAACCAATATATTGATATTTTATAACTAAAATTAAAAAAGCAGAGAATATAAGCAGAACATACTAGGCACAAGCGTTAAGGAGAACAAGGCACAAGACATGAGGTTATGAATAAATAAATAATATTAAGGTAAATAAGGAGAATATGTTGAATCTCTCTATGTCTACATTCAAAGTTCGATGATATGATTAATTATATGCATAGTACTCACTACTAATATTTCGGCATTTATTAGTTATCAAAAGTTTCATGTTCAACAAGAAAAACATGGATTCATTGTGTGGAAATTTAGCCATTGATAAATTATATTGGTTGCTGTATCCCTACCTTAACCTGGTTCCTAAGTTTGCTTCTTACTGATATATTGGTAAAAGGTAGATGGTAAGGTATCTTCATTAATTATAAAATGGTATTAGATATTTAATTATTAATTATTCACTTGAATTTGAGTTCTGCGATGAGCTTTGATTAAATCTCATAAGCCGTGATTTGAAATTTGTAAACATTAGCAAACACTAGCAAATACTATAAGCAAAACTTTTAATTTATTTCATATATTATATATATATATTAGGGATAGAATCATATACTTTCATGTTTCAATTGCAATTTTCTAATCTGTTAATATTCCTCCTTTTGTAATCTCAACAATTGTTGTTAACTGCTGCTCTATTTGTTCTTTAATTCCCTCTATTTATTTATACATATAGATAAATTATTCTATTATCTAATCATTATAAAAAATGCAGAGACATTCAAGATTCCTCAATTGTCTATTGATCAAAACAAGAACAAGAAATATTATATTTCTACTTATAATATTCATATTGATAATAACGCAAATACTTATAACTGATTCAATATTTTCAAATGATGATTCAAGGTTAATAAATTTAGATAAAGTTATTGAACTGGATGAAAATATAAGGACTTCATCGCATTATGAATATCTGCTTAATAATTTCAATAATGAAATTGCTTCAATGTCATTAGATTCAAGATGTAATCTATATTTTGATGAATTATATCGTCAAGATTTTGATTGGGAATTAAAAGAAAGATTAGATGAAGCATATAATAAGGAAACATTAATGCATGGTAATTTTATTAATTCTAAATTATCAGAGTATAGAAGAGATAATAATAATGAATTACCAAGTCAAGAAACTAAAAATTCATTTGAAATGGAATTTGTATTAGCATCAGATGAAACTGCTAAATCTTTAAAATTAATGGTAAATGCTGTTACTCATTTAAGAGTATTTGGTCAATGTTATTTAAGAGATGATCAAAGTTCTTATACTAAATATTTGAAATTTAATTCACGATCTTCAACTTATAAACAGACACTAACTGAGAAGAATAGTAATTTTGATATGTGTTATGACGTTGAACAAAGATTATTTCCATGGTTAACAAGAGAATTACCAATATATACTAGATGGGATGGTCAAACAATTTTAGGTATTCCAACAATGAGTAATTATATAAAAGAAGAACCTGATCATTTAGAAGAAAATTTTGTTCAATCAAAGAAATCTGATGAACAATTAGAACTTGAAAGAATGCAACAGGAGGAAGATCTGAGGAAAAAGGAAGAGAATGATAAAATATTGATGGAAGAAGAACTAGAAGCTAAGAAATTAAGAAACGAATTGATTGAAGAAGTAAAGAAACAGGAGGCCATTAAAGAAAAGGAGAAGCAAGAACAAGAAGAACAAAAGAAGAAAGAGGAAGAAGAGCAGAGGGAAAAAGAGGAAGAAGAACAAAAGAAGAAAGAGCAAGAAGAGCAGAAGAAAGAAGAAGAAGAAGAACAGAAGAAAAATGATGATGTCAAAGAAGAATTAAAATCTAAAAGAGAAACAGCTAGAAATGATTGTTTCTTGAACAAATGGAGAACTTCAATTAATGGTAAAGGTATAGTCATTTCTGCATCAGATCAACATGAAAAGGATTTAATAGGTCTCATAAAAGTATTAAGAGCTTTAAATAATAAATTACCAATTCAAATTGTACATAAAGGTGATTTATCACAATTAGTTCAATCAAATTTAATTAATATAGCAAGAACTGATGATATTGAAATTCCATTATCAGTCTATGGTCAAATTAAGGATAATATTCCTCATGAATTTTCAAAGCAAGAATTATGGTTTGTTAATACAAAGAGATGTATAAGTAAAGAATTTACAGGATATTTCTATGGATATTCAAATAAATTAATTGCATATATGTTTAATTCATTTGATGAAATTATTCTAATGGATACTGATTCTGTTCCATTTGTTAAACCAGCAACATTATTTAATACAACTTCCTATAGAAAGACCCAAACAATTTTCTTTAAGGATAGATGGACATTTGATAAAGTCTTACCTCATGATTCTGATTATTTCAAAAGTTTATTACCAACAGAGATTGATCAAAGTTTATTTGGTATACCCAAATCAACTAATCATACATTAAATAATAGATATCTATCTCAACAATATAAATATGTTATGGAGGCAGGTATGGTTGGAATTAAGCGATCAACTCATTATATTGGTATCTTAACAGCAATACAATTAAATCTATGGACCTCTTCAAGTAGTAGAGTTTGGGGGGAGAAAGAATTATTTTGGTTAGGTCAAAGTATTGCAGGTAATGAAAATTATCAATTTAATGAACCAGATGCAGTTTCAGTTGGTGAAATAAGTGCACCAACAGATAGATATGCAAGAGGTTCAATTTCAAAGGAACTTTGTTCAACACATCCTGGTCATATTAATGGTGATGATATGCAAACATTACTTTGGATTAATTCAGGTATAACAATATGTAAGAAACCAGAGACTGCAGATAGAGATTTTAATTCATTATTAAAATATAAGAAATTATTTGATAATAGTGAAGAATTAACTAAATATTATTCTGATCCAATTAGGATTAATGGAGCCATATTACCACCTGCTGCCAATGTTAAAGTAATGACAAGTAGAGGAGAGCCATATAGAGGATGGAGTATGAATTATCCATGTGGTGGATATCTATGGTGTGCCTATAGTTCAATTGGAATATCAGATGAATCAAAGTTTAAAGGTACCTATATATCATATAATAATTTTACTAGTGATTTTATGTATTATATTGGTAGCATATGGTTAAACAAGGATATGGTTAAGATAGATGATTATTATAAAGAGATTGATGGATATTTAAAGAGAGAAAAAGAAAGGGAAATTGATATACTTATAAGGAAAGAATTAAGAATTAAGAAGTTAAATGAAGAAAAACAGAAAAAGCAAATGGCAATTTTAGAGTTTAGAGAAAAGTTGAAGAATGGTCAAATCGAAGGAGGTATTACAGTTAAAGGTAATTCAATTGTACAGATTGGACAAGTTTCATAAATTATTAATATTGTATAAACTATAAATTGATACCTTTAAACGATCCAAAATCTTATCATGTATATATTACAATGTAGATATGTAAATCTAAGTAAACAAGTAATTGTTCATTATATATATATCAACGATTACCATGCAGTATCACGTTAATTAACATATTGGACAAAATTTATTAACAAATGTTAATGATTTTTCTCTTTTTGATTTGTTATATTTTTTCACCTTAGTAAATTTTATTACCAATTACACGTTAAAAAAAATATTAATAGCTTTTGACAGTGTTCTTTAATTGTGATTACTATTACTGTCTTTATTGTTTAATAGTAGTTGTTAGTAGTAGTATAATCATTGTTATACTATACTACTATTCTATATATATACGTCTTAACTTTAACATACAATATCTGCATATATCATTTAGTAATAAATTAAACAATGGATATTATCCTCTTCAATTATAAATAATAAATATTTAACAATCTTAATTATTATTGGATAAGAAATGCCCAGATTAATTTCTTTCTTATACGATCATTATTAATACTCGATCAATCAATGATTTAAGTTTGTATACTGTTTCTTATATGATATACATTGTATATATATATATATATGATATATATAAGATATATATAAGATAGATTTACCAATACACCGTACTATTCATTCCTATTAAGCCAACTTTTAATATTAATTAATTTTTTTTCCAATTAATTAATTTATTTAGTACTCGACAGTTAAACCTTTAAAGATAACTTTTATGAATAGTGAGAGTTGATTATGATAGATTATAGTTATAGAGTGCCATTATGTGAGAACTGTTTATGATATATGTATATATGTATATATTTCCAATACTACCAAAGGTCAAGTTGAAGCAAGTTGAAGTTGTCTATTCAGTGATGGTTCAATTTACAGTTATTAACCATTTGATAATTAACTATATATTCAAAGCCTTTCTAAATTCTAGATTCTGTTTGGTCCAGGCAGAAAGCATTATTCAGTTATTAGACCTACTTTGGTTGTCTGAACTAACTGAGTGATTAACTGTACAACTCTTACAGACTTTTTCCACCTCCCAATTTTTCCCAATGTCATCCACCCTTAAATGTGTTTGTTGTTAATATTATTATTATTATAGGAAGTGTTGGCTCTTTTTAAACTGAAATGATCTTTATATTCAATCAATAGTATTACATATATATATATATATATAATGACAATGAATCAAGATGAATCTCAGGGTGGTAAACTTATAAATCTATTAAACTCAAAATCATTTAAAATAAAATATATTGTAGGTGTAATAATATTTCTTATTTTGGGACAATTAATATATTTACAACTTATAATAGAATCAGATACAACACTACAGGAAAGTTTTAAAGATATTAGTATTAATAGTGATAATAATGATGGTAATGACAATGATAATAAAAGTAATAAAAAAGATCTATCAAAACATTATGAATATTTATTAAATACCTATGGTAATGAACTTGATAATATGTCACTAGATTCAAAATGCAATCTATATTTTAATGAATTATTTGAATTAAACTTTGATTGGGATATTAAGAATAATATGGAAAAACTTTTAAATGATCCAAAAGGTAAGAATAAGAGAGAATCACCAGATCTTAATACTCAAATTAATGATAGTAATAATGATGATAATAATGATGAAAACGAAGATCAGGATACATATTCTAATGAAGCTATAGCTGATATGAATTCATTTCAAAGAAATCAACTAATTAAAGATGCCTTGACTCATCTTAGAGTATTTGGACAATGTTTTTTAAATAATAATGATAATGATAATAATAATAATAATAATAATCAAATTAATTCATTTAAAGATTCAGGTAAATTTAGTATAGATGATATTGAAGAAGGTTTATTTCCATGGTTAAGTAAAGAATATCCAATATATACAAGATGGGATGGACAAATTATATCAAATAATATACCTATAATGAATGATTATTTGAAAGAATTCAATGATGATTTAAAGGAAAATTATATTCAAGTTGAAAACTCAAACCTTGATAATGGCGATAATGATAGTGAGAAGAAGAAAAGAAATGTTGATGAAGAGATTCAATTCTTGAATAAATTTAAAAATTCAATTAATGGTAAAGGTATTGTATTATCAGCATCTGATAAATTTGAAGAAGAATTATTAGGTCTAATAAGAGTATTAAGGGCTCTTAATAATAAATTACCAATTCAAATTGTTCATAATGGTGATTTATCACAATCAGTTCAAACAAATTTAATTAATATTGCAAGAACTGATGATATTGAAATTCCATCATCAATATATAATGAAATTAAGTATGATATTCCTAATGAATTTTCAAAACAAGAATTATGGTTTGTTAATACAGAGAGATGTCTCAAAAAGGAATATTCAAATTCATTTAAAGGATTTGCCAATAAATTAATTGCATATATGTTTAATTCATTTGATGAAATTATTCTTATGGATACTGATACTGTACCATTTGTTAAACCAGAAACATTATTTAATACATCTTCCTATAGAAAGACACAAACAATTTTCTTTAAGGATAGATGGACAGATGATATTCTTAGAGATGTTAATTATAATTATATGAAAAATCTATTACCAACCCAGATTGATAAAGATATATTTAATATATCACAAACAACAAATTATACATTAAATAATAGATATTTTGGTGATAGATCAAGATTCTTTATGGAGGCAGGAATGGTTGGTATAAAGAGATCCAAACATTTTATTGGAATGTTGACTGGTATTCAACTATTCTTTTGGGAAGGTGAAACATTATTAAAGACTAAAATGTGGGGTGATAAAGAATTATATTGGTTAGGATTAAGTATCTCTGGTGATGAAAATTATGAATTTAATAAGGCCAATGTAGCAGCAATTGGAGAACTGAAAGATTCAATGATTAACAAAGAAAAAACAAATCCAGAAGTAGAATTAAAATCAAATTCAAAAGAAATATGTTCAACACATCCAGGTCATATTAATGGTGATGATATGAAGACATTATTGTGGATTAATTCAGGAATTAGTGTTTGTAAGAGAGGTCTAAATTCAGCTATACAAGATTATAAGGCAATTGAAAATTATTCCAAGATTTTTAAAGATGTTGAAGAAGTCTATAATTATTATATTGGACCATTTAGGATTAAGAGTGTATTAATACCACCAGATGCAAATATTATATTTGAAAATATAAAAAAATCATCAAAATGGTATTGGCATCATAGAAGACCAATGTGTAGTGGTTATCTATGGTGTCTTGACTATGATCCAAGTTATACCATTGATTCTAATGATAATAGTATTGATTCAAATGATATTGATTCAAATGATAATTCAAATAATGATAATAAATTTAAGGGGAAATATATTGAATATGATAATTCAACAAGTAATTTTATGTTCTATATTGGAAGTATATGGACTTCTAAAGATTTAGTGAATCTTAAAGATATAGATTAATATATATATATGTGTGTGTGTATATATGTAACGATTATATAAGAGGGTAACCCTACAATCCTAGACCACTAACTATATTAGTATTAGTAGTAGTAGTAGTATTAGTAGTAGTAGTATTAGTAGTAGTAGTATTAGTAATATTAGTATTAAGTAGTGGTATTATTATCAAAAGGTCTCAAGTCTCAAGTCTCAGCATTTCATCTCCTTACTATTTAAATTATTTTTTATTTTTCTAATTTCTACTACAAAAAAAAAGAATTTCATTTCATGTAGGACCTTCTTTGGGACTAGTCCAGATTTATTCTCTATTAGAAAAGGGGTTTAGTTGGTAAGGAAAAAGAAATTTAATGAATTGAATAGCCTTGTTCCTTTTCTGATAGAACTAATGAGTGTAGTATATAGTAGTTATAGTATGATACATCAACAATCATTAGATCTCATAATAATCAAGTATTTAATATTATTAATGAATACAATCAATAATATTAATTTAAATAAATATTAAGAATAATCACCACAATAAATATTTCTTATACAATTTAAATAATTCTAGATTTTACGCGACTAGTTGTTTTTTTCCAAATTCAGTAATAAAAATTTGTATTGTAAAATTCGTCGATTATTTAATAATTATTTCGAGTCCATCCTTCTTTGTATCAACTATTAAAAATAATTGAAGATGTAATTGTATACGTTATTATACCCAATCACACTAATATACATTTAATACTAATAGTACATACTAATACTAATACTAGTAGTGGTAATATATCTATAAACCATTCATCTCTATTAGATCTCGCAGAAATGCAGAAATGCAGTCTACTAAAAATCATGTTCCTAGACCCACATGTCCTTATAGTCTGAGACTCAAAAAGAAACTTTACTAAAATTAGTATAGATTAGATTCTTTAACCTTAGATACAATAGTTTAGACTATTATTATACCAATCTTAGAGACTTGAATTTAGTTAATACTTTGATCTTTCATTCTCTCTCTCTTAAGTTTATTACTACTTGATTTATTAGTCTAATATTCTGAAGAAGAAAAAAAAAACATTGATAGTAAAATTAGTATAACTATAAAATTTAATCAAAGAAAAATTTTGTCTCTCTTTAATTAAGATAGAGTTATCTGTGTTTAACAGTATCTATCCCAACTATAAACAATAGAATAATACTCATAAGAATCAATAATCAATAAAAGGAAGAAGAAGAAGAAGAATAAAGACCGTTAAAGATGAGTTTTATATCTTATTTAAAAGGTTCCACAATCTTAAAGAGATTCAAATCAGTAAGGCCTAAAAATTTGATTATATCAATAATAGTATTTATACTATTAAGTCAAATATTTTCAATTGCTACTAATTCAAATAATAATAATAATAATTCAATGAAATCAATTAATATGTCAACTGATATCTTTTTTAATCCAAATATTAAGAGTACTTCAACTCATTATAAATATTTAATTAAGGAATATGGTAAAGAAATTGGTTCAATGTCACTTGAAACAAGATGTTCACTATATTTTGATGAACTATATCGTTCAAATTTTGATTGGGAATTAAAGGAAAAACTAGATGAAGGTTATATTAGATCATTACGTTCTCATGATGATTTCATTAGAGATAAGACTAATGAATTTAAGGATAATAATAATGGTAATGAACCAAATGATGATATTAAGGAATCATTTGAAAATGAATATAGAGATGCTGTAAAGCTTAATGATGATATAATGCAATTAATTGTTGATTCAACTGCTCATTTAAGAGTATTTGGTCAATGTTTCCTAAGAGATGATCAAAATTCTTTTATTAATCTATTAAAATTTAATCCTGATAGTTCAAAATCAAATTCAAATTATAAACCTTTAACTGATAAGAATAGTGATTTTGATATGTGTTATGATATTGAACAAAGATTATTTCCTTGGTTAACAAGAGAATTACCAATTTATACTAGATGGGATGGTCATACTATCCTAGGTTTACCAAAGATGAATAATTATATTAAGGTTCAAAATGATGATTTAAAGGAAAATTTTGTTCAAACTGAAATACCAATTCTACAAAATGATTTAGCAATTCAAAGGTTAAAAGAAATTGAAATTGAAAAAATGGAAAAAGAATTACAAGAACAAAAGAAAAATGAACCAAATTCTAATAAAAAGAGATATCTTGATTCTGATTCTGATTCTGATTCTGATTCTGATTCTGATTCTGATTCTGATTCTGATTCTGATTCTGATTCTGATTCTGATTCTGATTCTGATTTTGATATTAATTCTGAAATTGATTATAAAGATGATTTGAAAATTGATTTGGAAAAGAGAAGTACTAAAAGAAATGAATGTTTCTTAAATAAATGGAGAAAGGCAATTAATGGTAAAGGTATTGTTATATCTGCAAGTGATCAATTCGAACAAGATCTATTAGGTCTAATTAGAGTATTAAGAGCCTTAAATAATCAATTACCAATTCAAATCGTTCATAAAGGTGATTTATCTGAAAAGGTTCAAGCAAATTTAATTCATGCTGCAAGAACTGATGATTATCAAGTTCCATTACCATTATTTGGTGAATTAAAATCTTTTATACCAACTAAATTTTCAAAACAAGAATTATGGTTTGTCAATGCAAAGAGATGTATTCGTTCAGATTTTTTGGATAAATATTTTGATAGATTTGCAAATAAATTAATTGCATATATGTTTAATTCATTTGATGAAACAATATTAATGGATAATGATGCTGTACCATTTGTTAAACCTGCCACTTTTTTTGCTACTTCTGCATATAAAAAGACTCAAACCCTTTTCTTTAAGGATAGATATACAACTCTTAATAGATTACAATTAGATGATTCTCAATTTTTCTTGGATCTACTACCAACTGAAATTGATCAAAATTTATTTGGTATTCCAAAACCTTCTCAATTAACAATGAATAATAAATATTTATCAAATCAATATAATCATGTTATGGAGGCAGGTATTGTTACCATTAAGAGATCAACTCATTATATTGCAATGTTAACTTCAATTCAATTAAACCTTTGGACAGCTTCAAGAGTTAGAGTTTGGGGTGATAAAGAATTATTTTGGTTAGGTCAAAGTATTGCTGGTGATGAAAATTATCAATTTAATGAACCTGATACAATTGCAGTTGGTGAATTAAGTCCACAAGGTATGAGATTTATTGATGGTAAAATTTCAAGAGAAGTTTGTTCAACTCATCCTGGTCATCTTGATGGTGATGATATGAAAACTATAATGTGGATTAATTCAGGTATGAAGGCATGTAAGAAGGGTACAGCAGAGAGTGATTTTGAAAGATATGAAAGATATAGATTATTATTTCCTGATGTTGAATCATTAGCAAAGAGTTATGAAGATCCAATTAGAATTAGAGCTGCAATTTTACCTCCTCCTGCAACTTCACAGGCTCATAATCCATTTGGTGAACCTTATCAAGGTTGGAGTCAACATGATCCATGTCAAGGTTATGTTTGGTGTGCATATGATTCAATTGGTGTTGATGAGACAAATATTGATAATAAGGGTAAATATATCTCCTATGATAATACAACAAGTGATTATATGTTTTATATTGGTAATATTTGGTTAAATAAATATATGATTAATATCGATGGTTATGATAATGCTTGGAAAAAGAAAATAAAGGAAGAACAAACAATTGCTCAAACTGTTGAAGATATTAGAAAATCAAATGAAAATATTTAGATCACTGGTGGTCCCCCATTATTAATTCATTGATGAATTATATTACATTTAATTGATGTTTAATTGATAGAATAAAATATTCATTTTAGCAGTGTGTGTGTGTGTTTTTTTTTTAGTTGTTATATAAATCTGTTTAATAATATTCATAATTGCTCTACATTAAATCTTGAATATTACCAAAATTTATATATTCATTATTGCATTTTTAATTGATTGTTACTACGTAGAACCATTAATATCTTTATTTGTTTATAGATACTTTACAAATATTTAAGTATATGCTCAAGTTAATGAAATCAGTATGCATTTACATAGATATATATTATTGATACATAGGTTAAGTGAAATATTATAAAAAAGAGGATAAGATAATAGGAATGTATAATGAATAATGTAATCCTATTTAATATATTTGAAAGATGATTTAGTTATATGGTTTATGTTAATCTTTAGCAGAAAGATATTGTTGGTTCATTGGGCACATTAAAAAAGGGGAAAAAACAATTATATGAAGATTATTATATTAAAAATATGAAAATAATGATAATGTTGATATATGATATATGGTATGAGTTGAGATTTAATTTAATTCGTTTTTCAGAGATTTATAGATCCACTAAACGTTCATTTGAAATCTCTTCAGGTTCAGCACTATCAGATAGCATTTCTTGATCTTCAATCTTATCACTACCAATTGAAAATTCTAAATCTGAATCTTCTTCTTCTAAATCAGCTTCTAAATCACAAGTTTCTCTGCAATTTGGACATAAAAATTGAGGATATGATTTTACAACAATTGGTCGTATACATTTATAATGCCAACAATGTGAACATGGACTAATAAATACAGATTGACAAGGTTTAACCTTTAATAGACAAATAGCACATTCTGAAAGTTCAGCTGATTCACCTAATAATGCTAAAGTTCTTAATCTTTCATGTGCATCTTTATTAAATTGATTTGCCTTTCTTTGCCATGATTTGTTTGTTTCAACTTTCATCTTAACACATCTAAAGATATCTTCAACACCACCTCTAAAATCCATTCCTAATTGTAATACATCACCATTAGCAATTGGAGTATCTATACTTTCAACATTGGCAGGACTTAATCTAATATGATTTAAAAAGGTACCAGATGATGATTTTAAATCTTTAATAAACCAATTACCTAATTCATCAACATAAAACTCAGCATGTGTTCTAGATACAACTTTTGATTTAAATACAACAGGAGCATCTGATCCAGGTAATGCATGAGCTGCATCTCTTGCCTTTTCAGTATATCTACCAATTGATAATCTTGTATTAGGTTTTATCTTCCGTAGTAAAGGAGAAAAATATAGAGCAGGAGTTGCTGATGAATGATCAATAAAGGGTGTTAATCTAATCGAATATGTTGAATCATTATCCATCTTATCAGTATTATTAATCAAATTATTACCAATTTGTTCCTGTATCAATATGGAATTATTATTTGGAGTAGCAGCATATAAATCATCATCTAAGTTAGTATTAGAATTTGTTGCAAATGGTATATTTGAAGTACTTCTATTTGAATTATTATTGTTTGAAGCAGATGAGATAGGAAGAGCAGCAGTTGAATTTAAATTTGAGTTAGAGTTTGACATACTCATTTGTGAATTATTATTTGTTGAAATATTATAAACACTATTATTATTATTTTGATTTTGATTTTGATTTTGACTATTATTTTGATTATTATTTTGATTTTGATATTGAGCTTGTGACCTTGAACTTGCTCTTGAACGATTACCAGGGGTTCCATTAGTATTTGGTAAATTTGAAGTAGAATTTGTTCTTAAAGTACTTGTTAGATTTGAAAAAAAGTTACTATTGAACCCAAATGATGAGCCTCTTCTTCTTGTTCCAGGAGCTAATGGAGATGGAGGTGGTTGTAAATGTTGTAATGATTGTGGTGGTTGATCTAATGAATTTGTTGAAGGATCAGGTGTACGCATTCTTTCAGGGACATTATTAGTACCAAACATTTTTTAAAAATAATGAATGTGACACACACACTGATCTTGAAATTTTATTTGTGTTTTTTCAAAAATAATTTATAATAAACAATATAAATATAATTTGTTGATTTAAAAATAATGTGATGTTATTTGATATTAATCAGGGCGTTTCCCCTATTTCTTACTTGCTGAATTCTGGGTTAAATTAACGATTTTTCCTCAAAAATTGTGTTTTCTTTTTTTTTTAAATCTAGGAGTTATTGACACGTAAATTTTATACTATATAAAGTATTCTCTGTAATAAAATTCTGTCATGGAAATAATTTTGAAATCTAATTACAATACTACTTACTATGTTACTGCTTACTTATAAACTACAATAGGTAGTATCCATACTATACTTATTGTTACTTGTATATAATGCTAATGGATTAGTAATAACTGATATAACATATATATTCCTTTCAAAGTAGATAGGTATATACTATATAGGCGGAGCTCCTATTACTCGTAATCTCCTACAAGAATTTTTCATAGACGGGTAACCCTTCTTTCAGTCAGATTATTACTTTTACTCCTACTATGACTATTACACTCAAGCTAACTATTATTATTACTAGTACTTTCAATCTTAGTCTTAATCTCTATCTCTCTATATATATACTATACTAGTATTAATTTCTTATTATAACAACATAAAATGGATAAAAATTTAACTAGTAAATTTGTGAATCTATTAAGAGCTCGGCGCGAAAAAAAATTAATAGTAATGAGTGCTACATTTTTTTTGTACCAATAGCAATTCCTGAACTGCACTTAAGATCTCTTTTGTCAGATATACACGCATTAACTCAATATTTATTATAATCTATTTGGTCTTCTGTGTTCAATTATCATATACTGATTAACATTATACTCTATATATTTGCTCCAATTCAAAGGGAGTACATTTTATGAAGGCTTTTAAGCTCAATAAGTTATATTATATTTAATTTTGAACAAGTAATAGATTTTGAACTTTTAATTAAAGATACAGATATCTAGATCATCATCCTATTAAAACTAGTATTGAAGTAATAATTCATTGAGATAATCTTCTTGTAAAGGATGTCGACTAGAGCTTCCACAAAGTCTATCTCTGTGCATAATGAACAAGTCTTCAGAAATGGTGATACTATTCAGTTTGAATATGAAAATAATAAAGATGTATCTTCAAATACAAAGAAGAATAATAAAAAGAAAAAGAAAAAATATGGAACAAAACAGGGTCTTCAAGAAGTTGATGCTATTACAATAACTGATGACGAATTTAATAATCCAAATTTTAAATATCCTGATTCAAGAATTTTAAAACAGGATGAAAATGGTGATGTAATTGTACAAAGTATGAAAACAACACCTGGTAATAATTTAATTCCTTCTGACCCTGAAGATTTAAATGAAGAATTGAAAGAATATTGGATGTCTCTATCTCAAGATGAACAAAAGAATCTCATGTTAAATGAAAAGGATGCTGTCCTAGGTGTTTTGAAATTACAACGTGATCTCTTAGATTCCTGTGATTGTTCAATTTGTGGTAAAAAGAAAAATATGGTTGAATATGAATTAGGTAATTTATTTAATAAATTATTTGATGATGAATTTACCTATAATTCAATTGTTCAAGATTTATTTAATTTTAAAAAGATTGAATCTGATAAAGAGAGAATTTCAAAGAGATATAATGATCATCATGATCATCATGATACTGAACATGATCATAGTCAATGTCAAAATGATAGTCATAATCACAATCATAATCATAATCATAATCATAATCATAATCATAATCATAATCATAATCATCATTCTCCTACACCTGATCCAAATAACAATGTTAACAACAACAATTCAAAAGTTATAACTAAAGACACTACTAGTGCAAAGAATAAAGAAAGTATCTCGGATTCTAATATTCAAAACGAACAACTGAATCATGATCATCAAACTGAGAAGCTGAAACCCTCTGATTCAAGCGATATTAATAGTAAATCAAATCCTACTGATAAACTTAGTGAAAAGCTACCCAATAATAATAATAAATTAACTAGTCAGAATAGTATTAAAAAATCAAAACCAATGAGGAAGAATGGTATTATGTCTGTTGCTGAAGATTTATTACAAAATGATGGTAAAAAGTTTTTAGAAATGATGGAAGTATTAGCGTGTGATCGTCTTCAAAGAAAGCTTGAAAGTGTATTAAAATCTAAGAATTTACAAATTGAAGAAGAAGATGAAAAGGATAGAGAGGATGATGATGATGATGACGATGACGATGAAGAAGAGGATTTTGAAGATGAATATGGTATTGAAGAAGATGAAGGTGATGAGGAACACAAGAATGAAGAATCTAAAACTGAATTTGATAACGTATACGAAGAAGATAACTCTGATTATTATGATGACTCTGATGATCAATCAGGTATGGTTATCAATAACAAAGAGTTTGATCTCAATTCTTCAACTATTGACCTAGAATTGAGAAGTAACCTTCAAGCGAGAGTAGAACATTTATTGATGGAATTAGATGAGCTAACTACTGATGATCTTCCTGATACAATTCATCAACAAGTACAACGTCGTCAAAAGGCTTTAAGGAAACAATTACAAATTGAAAGAGATCACCTTGAAAGGTTGAAAATTGCCAAAGATACTGCTGATTTGATACAAAAGGATTTATTAGATGAAACAAATAAATTAACCAATCAATTACATGATGAAAAGATAAAATTGGATACTGAATCAAATATCAAAGCTTCATCTCAAAATCAGATGCAAAAGAATAATAAAGTTAATTCCTCATCACAAACTAAACAACAGAATGAGAATCAGATTAAATCTCAACCTCATGTACAGGTTCAAACTAAGGTTAAATCTAAGGATCAAATCCAATCTGAGTCTACTAATTCCAAACAACAAACAAAATTATCAGCTTCTACTAAGAACATTCATGATGCAAAGGACTTATTAGATATGATTTATGTTCCAACAAGTGAACTGGAAGATGCAATAGATGCAGCTGATTCCCTTATTAAGGAAAAGGCAATGGCTATTAAAAACTCTCTTTTAAACCCTAAATTAAATGGTATTAAGCAAGACATTAAAAATGATGGATCTAAAGCTACAATGGAGTTGAAAAGAGAGCAAGA